>CM076570.1:778408071-778607197 GCA_034641835.2 Pinus albicaulis
ACTGTGACAATACAAGTGCCATCAGTATTTCAAAGAATCCTATTATGCATTCGAAGACCAAGCACATTCCCATCAAGTATCACTTCTTACGTGAACAAGTGCTTGAGAAAAAGGTGAGGTTGGAGTATGTTCCCTCCAAAGAACAAGTTGCTGATATCGTTACCAAACCTCTGCCCAGGGAAGCGTTCGAGTATCTAAGACAGAAGCTGGGAGTGTTCTCTGCCAGTCAAAAGAACAAATCTGCATAAATTTAGAAGATGGCATTGGATACGCGGATTTCCTGAAACACAGTGGCGTATATACGCGAGTTCATGCATAGAAAACCGTGTATCTATGATTGCTGACAATTTTCTGTTTGGAGTCAGCTCTCTTCAGCACAGCTGCAGTGCTGTTTGGTATCTCTGATACTGTTTGGTATCTCTGGTGGTGTTCTAGTTCTCATATTTCTATTTCTAAATGTTTTGATAAAGATGCCTTGATGACTTGTTGGTGAAAGTGTTCAGGATGCACTAACTAAGGGGGAGCCTTAGTCATTTGGAAAGGATGTTCGGATGCACATTTTCAGGGGGAGCCCTAGCCTTGCTGAGTATAATGCATTGTTGGCATTATGATGATTCTGACATATGTTCTCTCTCTTGAGGACTTTCTGGTGTTGGTCTTAAAGTTATATTAGTCATTTGATGAAAAGGTCTTGTTGAGACCCATGATGTAAAATTGTAATATTCAGTCATGTAAGGACTTGTCAAATTTGTAAACCCACTTGGATGGGTAGCTGAGTCAAATTTTGTAAACCCACTTGGTTGGGTAGCTGAGTTGAAATGTGTAAACCCACTTGGTTGGGTACTTGAGTCTTATATGTAAATCCACTTGGTTGGATATTTGATGTAAGTATGAGTCTTTGGTGATAGGAAGTTCATAGAGTCTTGTACTTCATTGAAAAATATGTTTGAAGATTCAGCATGAACTCAGGGGGAGCTTGGTCATGGTATCATCAGATATGCAGAACGCTTCTTCTACATGAGGAGAAAAGGGGAGAGTGTGTTGGTTTTGATCTGCCCTTTGCCCTTGATGTCAAAGGGGGAGAGTGACATGGTGTTTGAGTGAAGAGAAATAATGGTGTCAAAAATGGGGAATGTGACATGGTGTCATTGTATTCTTAATGTACCTATCTGTTGTGGTAACCAAACACCATCGTGGTTGCCATCAAGTCCAAAGGGGGAGATTGTTGGCAATATGATGCAGAGAGTTGTCCTTGATGGCAACCCACTGAATGAAGATGAAGACTTGAGACTGATGACATGTGTTGTCCTTGATGGAAAACCACCTGATGAAGTTTGTCTTGACCTGATGGACTTGGTAAATGATGTAAATATGATATGAAGTGATGTTTTTTAGCAATATGATGCTGAGTGTTGTCCTTGAATGGAAACCCTCTTGATGAAGATGATGGAAACTTACTTGATGAAGTTGTGCTCGATGAAGTAAATCTGATGTATCTACAGTGAGTACAGAAGGGAATGAAGAAAGGAATTCAGCATGTGCTAAATCTTGATGAAAAGAGTATGTCTCTAGGCATACGCGGATTTGCCTAGGGGAAGTCGCGTATGCATGCGGGAAACAACGTGCCAAGTCGCGTATGGGCAAAAGCACTCAAAAAGTGCAAAACCAGGGGTAACCACCATGGTATTGACCCATTGTATTGGGTAATGATTCGTCTAAATGACCCCGTCCAGGAATACCATCGGAAGTAATGTAGTTTTGGGCTCATGGTATTGTTTTGACTCATGGTATTGAAAAAGGGGCTCATGGTATTGAAAAAGGGTAAACCTATATAAGGAGAAGAAATTCATTGTGCAAATCATGAGTGTGGGAGCAAGATGTCTGAGCTTGAATGAATACTTCTCTATGAAGTATATTTGTATGGAAAGGGTAAAGGTTTGATAATAGATCTGAATCTATGATGAACCTATGAAGAAAAGATGAAGAGGAATATCTAGATCTAGAATGTATTTGTATCTTCTAGATCTGTTTATGGAAGGCTTAGATCTGAGATGAGGCGAACATCTGTCTGAAGTAAAAGGGTAAATCTGAACTGAATATCTGATCTGAAGAAGTATGCTGCTCTATAATAATTGAAGATCTATATGCTAGTTCGCCGCAGAGGAAGCACGCATATACGCGGCTTCGCTGAAGAGAAAGCGCGTATGCGCAATGAAATATGTACAGAGGTATATGCTGGTTTATGTGAACGGAAGCGCGTATATACGCGACATAAGTGAAAGGAAAGCACGTATGCAAACTAGGGTTTGCTGAAGCATGGGGTATGAAATATCTGATCTGTTCTGCTGTATTACTGTTATCTGATCTGTGTTGTCTGAATTGATAAGTATATGTTGGTGATGTATGTTTGAGCTTAAATGTATGGAGTGGGTCCAGTCTGAAAATATGATGAAATGTGGCCTGCAAGTGGTGTCCTAAAGGAAGCTTTGGATCCAGTGTGAAAATTGATGAAACGTGGTCCATAGAGGTGCTGAGGGTCTGAGTCTTCAACAGGCTGTAGCTCCCTTCCGTGAGGCTAGCAAACGAGAGCAAAATGCGAGCTCCCTTCCAGAGAGGCCGGTAAACGAGCCGTGGGGTTGGAGCTCCCTTCCAGGAGAGGCTGGTAAACGAGCACAGGTGGGTGCCTGCGTGCTGGTAGGAGTCTGCACCAGCACATATGTTGTAAGATGTTTTCTCTATAATAAGATATTAAAGGCTGAGAAACTGCAGTGGTGGTTTTCTCCCGACTTGGGTTTCCACCTAAAAATCCTGGTGTTCATGTGTGATGCTTTGTGTGATGGTTTATTCTGTTCTTACTACACATGTTTACTGTTTATTAAACATCTGATGAGTGAATGATGGAATGATAAAAGTGAAGAATTAATGACATAGTTAGATCTCTGTGTATACGCAAGTTTCATAAAGGGTATCCACGTATATACGCGATTCTGTATCAGGAAAGTAGCATATGGGTTTTAGAAGCAAGAAAAAGTAAAAGTTTCGAATATGCAGTAAATACTAATTCACCCCCCCCCCCTCTCAGTATTTTTCCCAACAAACTCCTGTATAGACAGCAAAAGGTTTGATTACAGAAATAAGTGGCAATGTCACAGAAAAAGAACATATACCCATTACTCCTTCCTCTGAGCTTGTACTTAAAATAGAGGAAATTCATCCTCTAGATATATTCTATAAGCCACAACGTAAAGCAGTAGTAAGGAAGTAAAGAAAGAAGAGAAAATTAGAAAGTGTGCTCTCTACTGATGCAGAACAATTGGATGTTTTATGGAAAGATCCTACTATGGATCCCACTGAAAATCTTACTAAATTATCTCAGATTACAGGAGCTTATGCCTCCGCAACTATTGACAAAGAATTTAAGGTACGACTGTTATTAAATGAAAAAGAGGATCAAATACAAGTTCTGCAACAACAATTGCAACAAGCACATGCCAACAGTGAAGCACGCATACAAATTGAAAAGTTACAGCAAGAGTTTCAACAAATGAAGATCGGATATCAGAAAAGCTTTGCTGAAAAAGAGAAACGAATACAAATTATGCAAGATATGCATAAAGACGACCCCAAGCTTACAGAGTTTATCTCAGAATCTATTTCTTTGAATAGTCAACTACTGCAACAACAAGATATATTATGCCAGAAAATCTCGCAATGGAACTCTTTTTGTCAAGAAAGTGATAAAATCACTAATCATGTCGTAGAATTACGACATGATTATGATTTAACTAATGAAAGAGTTACTAATTATTTGGCATGGCAAAAGTCAGAGGAAGGAAAAAGAGCAGGAGCACCAATTATCAATAACGGTCATAAAGAAATGCTCTTCAATAATTGGGATGCACAGATCAGAGAGGCAAAAAAAGCAGCAGAGGAAGCAGCTACAGCAGCAAGTGACATGACTTATTGTGTAAATGAAAATTTGCACAAAGTTAATTTGATTTTAGAAACTATTCCAAGATATCTACCAAAAGCCCAGCAATTGCAAATAGAGTGGAAACAGAAAACTGAGGAAAAGGCAAAATCAATTTAAGGATTGACAAAGTTAAATTGGGATTCTTACTGGACATATCTGGTAAAACCACACAGTCAATGCAGTGCTCTTAATTGCATCATTAATTCTGCTGAGAAAATCATGCCAACACTTGCTGATTCCGTTTTTTCAGGACAATTAAAATCTGAAGTCGGTCAGCCTCCTCTTCTCAAATCAATGCTGGATGCTTGTAAATTCAAAGACCAGATTCATAAGTAGTTAGTTAATAGTTTTTAATTTTAGATTTAATTTTAGTTTTACTTTATTTTTGCATAGAAAAATGACGGTCATTTAAACCGAATCCTAAATTTTTGTAATAAACTATAATTAGATTTAGTTAGTAGTATTTAAATCCTTCTCATGCATTTAGAGAAGGGTCCTGAAATTTGTCAAAAACTTGTCCTCAGAACATGCACTTCTGCACCCTCAGAGGAGGTTTTGATGAATGAATGGAACGAGATTTATTGATATCTATGTCTAATATCTGCTATTGATGTTGCATTTATGTACTCTTAGTAGATGTTGGATTAAGAAGAGATAAATCATTATTGCTTGTAGCTCATGAGTAGAACCAGTTATAAATGGTACTTTTATCTCTTAACTATTTCTGCTTATGTGTTAAAGTAATATTTATTTTCAGTTGTTTATATATTGATGCTTGAATGCTTAAGTTATCATTTGGCACTTCTGTACTGTGATAACTATTTATTTATGATTAGTGTATGAATAGCTTATTATGCGATATGTTTTTCATAATTGTTTCATCTAACTTTTTATATGAAATGGTTTATCTTTATTGAATTATTTTCTTATAACAGTTGAACAATCTTTATTATCGGTTGTTATTCTAAATTATTTTAGATCGCATAAACAAGATTACATCCCGGGTTTAGTTTAGAATTAGATATTTCTGTTTAAATTAGAATACAATTTGCATATAATTAGATTAGAAATAGAATAAAAGCATTTCACTTAGGAACCTTTTTAGAGAGGAAATATCTATTTTCAACACACACACACATATTGGGAAACTGGTCCCATTATCCCCAGTCGGACCCACTACACCAAACGGAAAAGGAGCTGCTAACCAAGGTCTGGACCGGGTGGGTATCCATCTTGTTGTAGACTCGATTTTCGGGGCTTCAACAGGAGGCCACCTCTATTGGAAGTCAACTGCTAACCAAATACTTAGAGATGGTTATTACTAGCCCACCCTCTTTCAAGATTTCCACAAAATAATTATTTCCTGTCACAAATGCCAAATTTTTGAAGGAAAAAGAAAACTGCTTCCCTTACCTCTGCAACCAATCACTGTTGAAGCTCCTTTTTAGCAGTGGGGTCTAGAATTCATTGGGGAAATCCATCCTACTTCATCTGCCCAACATAAATGGATCCTCACAGCAACAGAATATTTTACCAAATGGATATAAGCCATCCCCTCTAGGAATTCCACAGACTTAGTCATCATTTCAGTCCTTGAAAACCATATACTGTCTAGATTTGGCTGTCCTAGAAAGATCATAGCTGACAATGCTGCTTCATTTGGGTCTAAAAAGATGGTAGAATTATGTTATAAATATCAGATTATATTGGGTCATTCCACAGCTTATTACCCTCAAGGTAATGGGTTGGCAATATCATCAAATAAAATTTTGGTGAACATAATCAAGAAGTTGCTGGAAGATAAAAAGAAATCATGGCATAGTAAGCTAGTACATGCATTATGGGTAGACATATTGATTGTTAAAATGTCAATTGGGATGTCTCCTTACCGGCTAGTTTATGGAACTGATGCAATTTTTCCAACCAGTTTAGGAGTGCCATTCATGAAGTTGATCCAAGAAGTACAGTCTGAAGATGATGATATGACAAGAAGAATACACTAGACTATACATCTACAACAAACTAGGGAGGAAGTATACATCAGAGCATAACAACTACAAGAAAACATCAAGAATTTGTTTGATAAAAGAACCAAGGCAAGTGACTTTAAAATTTGTGACAAAGTCTTGAAATGGGATTCAAGGAGAGAATATAAGGGCAAACATGGAAAATTTGATAACTTATGGCAAGGCCCTTATCTTATTCAATCTGTTATTGGGAACAATGCATTCTTTCTACAAGAATTGGATGGAGCTGAATATTTTGGAGGTCCTGTCAATGGCAGGGTTCTCAAACATTATTTATGTTAACTGATATCTTAAGTTTCCAAGTTTTTCTGTTCATTGTATATAACACCTCTTTTAAATTTGAAAAAAGAAAAAATACAAAAATAATAGAAAAAGAGAAAAAGAGGGCAGAAACAAAAGAAGAAATGTACAACCCCATACCAAAAAATAAAAGGAAAATATGAAAGTGTGCAAGCTTAAATGCCACTACCAAAAGAGAGCACTACTATTTAGTCATACAGCCTAATCATGACTAGATAGATTTCAATTTATTGCTGATAGGTTAGTGAAGAAGATTTGCCAAACAATTTAATCTTGGCTTATTAGTAGATTAGATTAGGATAGGAAGAAATGGCTCTAATAAGACCAAAATCTGAGCCAAATGAAAAGAAAAGAGTGGTTATAATACACTAAAATATTGAACCAAAGAATCAAAAGAATAACAACTCTAAAAAGATCAAAATCAGAGATGAGGAAAGAATGAAGGATGTTTTAAATTTTTAGATCTTAAGCCTTCAAAATTTTGTTTTGAATTTCTGCAAATAGAGTCTATGAGCAACTTGTACATACAGCCATAGACACCATAGAAAATCAGACAATTTAATCCTGTTTTGACTGTGTTTTAAATTTCTGTTTTAGAAAATAGAGAATAAAATCTGTCAGACAGTTTAATCCTGACAGATAGTAGCTTAGGTAGAGAATTAATGAGTTCAACTGCTTAATATGAACTCATGGAAGAAATAATGGTAGATTTAGACTAGGTTCCTACTTTCAATAAAAGAATAAAATGTTGATTTCAAAGGTTTGCAAGTCCAAGTGCACCTTATGAAGAAAAAATGTTAGGAAAAGTAGGCTGTGTAGGTAGAATGTTTGGAAGAAATTTGTTTGTTGATACCAAGTACTGATCATCTTTTTAAACAGCATGATCAAGGAAGAAAAGGTTGTCAAGGATAAGGCACAAGTCTATATTCCAAAGATAAATTCTGAAGTTCCTGACACCTCCAAGGAGCTGCCATCCCCAAGTGGAGCCACTGTTAGCCATCAGTAAATTTTTGTCATAGAAAATGATGGCTAAAATAGGTCTTGAGCCTTCAAGATATTATTTTCATAAGAAATTACTCATTCTTGAAGCCTCTCTGTGTTCTTTACCCTTAAGAGATCCAATCCACTGATATCTTCACTTCAAAGCCTTCAAAGGAGTTATGCTGGTTTCAAAAAGAATTGTTTTAAGCCTTTTAATTCCTCTGTTGTCACTCATTTTTCCCCTTTACATATCCCTCGCCACCCCTGCTAAAAACCCATTTTTCCTTTCTCATACTCTGCTTACGGTCCTTTTCTCCCATAAAACCTTCCCTTTTTCCCTTAAGCCACATTCCTTCATTCTTTTTCCTCCGCACTATATTTTTCCCTTGAGAAATATTTACCATCGATCTCATCGATCTAACGGTCATCGCACCTCCCCTCCCATCCTCTGATTTCCCGACCATCCCTTCTCATGCATCTACACAAACGAATATCCACAATTGATTCATCTCATCCAACGGCCCTCGTTAAAACCCACATCTCTAACCTCGCCCGTTGAAATTTCACCCCGCGACAAAGTAGGTGATGTCACCTGCCAGCCCCACCTTCCACCATGCAAGACATCCCCCAATCCCCTCTCGACACCTGTCCTCCACTACCACCTTCGCCCGAGCAACTTCAATCTACTGTGCTCATCCACAACCGTCGATCTACATCCCCGCAGATAGTTGACGCATTCTGATCACCAAACCTCTCCATCGCGCAACTTCAACGTTAAAACGATTCTATTGGGGTGGACATGTGTCATAACGGGTGATATCGCGTTCATTTTAAACTAAACCGCTTGCCACTCATTTGCTGTGCGAAAATCGCCAATGGTTTTTGCAAAATGACTAATCCATATTTCACGCCCAAATTCACATTTGAACTCCGTTTTCGCAGATTTCTCCATGGAATCTCCTCCCACGTGCATTTTCCTCTCCTCACTGCTCCTCTTGCCTTCCCACAGCCTCTGTAAGCAGTAATTACCAATGCGCAGGATTTTATAATGTTGTTTTGTTTTTCTTATGTAGTTTTGATGGCGTTCAAAGGCCGAAAACCCTTTTCGAAGTCCATAAAGGGGCAACGCCGAAGGTTATCACATCTAAAGCCCAAATAATGCAGAAAAGGAGCTCCCCGAGTGTAAATTCTAGGTTTTTTTTATCAATGTTTCATATACATTGGTAATTCAAATCAAACCCTCCGCGCGCTAAAGCCCCCTGTCCATAACAGTAAAAGGAAAAGCATAGTGAAAGAGACAAAAGGTTAAAGGCTAAAACCAAGCAAAGCATCGATAAAGCACAGTGATTAAAGAAATAAATAAAGGTAGAAAACCAAAGGAAAAAGATTATTAAAGGTTAATGCAGTCAGCAGATAAAGGAAAAAGCCCCGAAGATGATTATAAAGGCCCAAAAGCAAGATCAAAGCCTAAATCAGTGTTTATAGCCACAAAGTAGACAGATCAACAAAGAGCACCTCCAAATGCCACATCATTGAGGCAATTAATCCTCAAAAATGCCATCTACAGGCCCATTTCCTCAAAATAATACAAATTGAATGCCCAGTCAAAGATATTTGCCAAAGACAGCTTAGAAAGTAATTACAAGCCTACCAAAAGCCTCAAAAGTCAACAAAAGTGACTAAATTTGATGAAGTTAATGTAAAATTAATTAAAACAGAGTTAAAACATCTGATATCTTCTCCCTTAGGCCTCCCAAAATCCGAGAAGAAATTACTCTGTATTAATTGCACCAATAACTCTTCCTTTCACTCCACCTCCTCAAATCACCTATATATATCATATGAGGAGTTCATTATTATTGTTGGTTGAATACTTGTTGAATGTAAATAGCTATTGAGGCTGCTGAAGCTCTGTTTTGTAATTGAAGAAAGATAGGTTGAGAAGAGAAGCTTGAAGCTATAAAAGACTCACTGGAATTGAAGATTGTAATTGGTTTGAACATCAAATATACAAGCTTGATTTATGGGATCCTGGTCTATATCAATGGTGATGTTTTTCTTACTTTAATTGTTATTTTTCTCATGTTTTCCATACTGTCCACTTTCTTTGATAAAGAACAACAAATATAGATTAGGATTTACTGTAAAGTACCCTATTTCTCATAGATAAATATTTATATTTATGTTTTCTTCTAATTTTATTTTAAGGATAATTCAATAGAGTATAACCAGTGAAGTGTTGGTGAGCCCATGTTTCCTGAGTACAACTTGAGATATTGTCTTTGAAAGTTCTTGAAAATTCTGCTAAGTAAACTTGAACTAGAGAAGTCTATGTTTAGCCCTGTCCTCTAGTTTATCTCCAACAGTTGCTTTAAAAATATCCCTAAGAGTATGCCAAAAGCAGGATAGGTTAAAAGTCCTTAATTTATCTTAGGCTGCCCTCCATTTTCCTATATGTTTTTTACCTTCTAAAGGTAATCTGTTAGATTGCTGGATTGTTATCTGAAAAATGTGCTTTAATAAAAGTTTGCCCAAAGAAGTCTATGGTTTTCCCTGTCCTTTGGCTTGCTTCAAACAGTTACTTTGAAAGGCTTTTCTTGTTTAGTGAATTTAATATATTCTTAAATGATTATTAGATTTTCTTCTTTCACAACACTTTTAATGTTTCATACCATAATTCAATCTTAAAAATATCCTTTGGTATAGATGACTTGCCCCATAGACCACACTTGAAACTTGTTGTGCAATTAAATCCTTTTGTGACTCCATAGCCCAATGGATTGACATTGTTTCTTACCTATCCTATTAGCTAAACCATTATTTCAACCTACTCACACTTTCACCCCTGAAAAAAGACTTCCTTCATTTTGATGATATCCCACCCAACCAAAAACAAACAAAACCCTTGTACTTCATAACTAGCCTAATATCATAAACAAAGCATAAAGACCATATCTTTTGAAAACACTTATATAGAGAGATCCCTCTCTGAATCCAGGAGGGCTAGATCCTAGGATTCCAAAGTGGTTTTGATGTAGGCTCTGCAGCGTCTGGTCTTGCCAATCTTGAAAACTATGGAGACCTAATAGACTGGCGACCATAGTGGAGAACATATCATATTTAGTAATAGATAACTTCACAACTCAACGAACCCCTATTCCTAAATGAATCAAGTGTCAGCAAGAATGGTTATTATTTATTTTTGATGATGAACAACAACCAAACCTTGAAAACAAGTAAAAATCCTTCACCTGGCGAGTCCATTGGTATTCAGTAGGCCTGTTGACCCCACTGGTTGTTCCTAAAAATCCACTGGGAAACCCTTATATCCTTCAAACATCATTAAAACCCAGTTAAGAAAAAATTGAGGATTGAGTTTTCTTTGAAAAATATTAGTTAGCCTCTTAAATACTGTCATATTTGGCTGAAATTTTCTCATCATTGGGTCTAAAAACACCACATAGTGGCTTACAGAAGAATCTATACTAGAGCCTACACTGAACCAAATCCTCCTGAGATAGTTGATAATCCAGAAATCATCCTTAGGAAATCTCCTAAATCCAAGACTTCAATAGTTATCAAACCAATTCATAGAGTTAACTTTGTTCCTAAAAATTTTTCTGCTCTACGAGATACTTAGGTTGACTTAAGAAACCCATCCAGAACTAATTCACTTAGTGATATATATCAAATAGATTTTGAGCCTCCACACTCACCCCAACATAGTGCTGAAAATACTGATAGTAGAGAAACCACCCCACCTGATCTACATTTCATTCATAACTTTGGTTTCTCTCATCCTAGATCTGCTCAACAGTATCTTGCTGGTCTAAGTGCCTCTGCTATCCATACATCCACTGTACAAACTACTCCATTCCATCCTCCTCCTCATTTCATAAACCCTCTACTTGTAAATCCCCCATTTTTTCCACAACCCCCTATCATGGCAGCATGGTATGCTCCTCTAGTCCTTCCTTTACCTTTAGCCAATTTGCCATAGGACTATCAATCCAAGATCCCATTATATGATGCTAGTGGTTCCATTATTTCCCAAATACATGTGGACAAGATGAATGACTATTTTGATAGAAATGAGATAGATGATGAGACCATTAAACACAGATTATTTTCTCAAAGTTTAGGGGGAGAAGCAAGAAAATGGTTCAAAAGCTTAACCCCTAATAGTATTAATGATCTCCAAGCTTTCCATCAAGCATTCATAAACAAATGGAAATTTAAGAAGAACCCTCTCCAAATACTTTCAGATTACAACAATCTCAAGAGAAATACTGGGGAAAGTGTTCAAGATTATTGCACTAGATTTAATAGCGTTTATAATGCACTACCCCTAGAGTTGAAACCTCCACAAGGTTCAGCTTTTGCCAAATTCCTTGAAGGATTTGATCCTAAAATTTCCTATCAGTTAAGAGAAATAGATCCCTTAACTTTAGAAGACATGCAGAAGGGAGCTCTTAGTGTGGAAACAAATCTGATTGAGAAGAGAGCTAGAATGAAGACTGAGAAGAGGGTATCATATAGGGATGAAGCTGCACCTTCCACATCTAACTAAAAATTAGACCATATAGCCAAGAACATGGATAGGTTGGAAAAGATGATGGAGAGGTTATATGTCCAAAAAAATGCTCAGAATAGGAACCAGCCTCAAAATCAGAACCCGAACTTTACGAGAAATCAACCTCAAAACATACAAAGAGATGTTGATCAACAGATCAGACCTCCTTTTCAAGAAAATTATGTCAATGAGGATGGAGAAACAAATGAACAAACAGAGGATGATAATATAAACATGTTGGGAGTAAGCAATGAGGATTCTGATTTCCTCCTTGAAAGAAAACGAAGTCTATATACACCCTATGATGATAGAAGGCTAGAAATTTAATACTATGAACCAGACTTTGAAAATGCCATCATAGGATCACCTAAAAAAATATGACCTAAGAAGTAAAAAGAATCAAGAAAATCCCAAGAAGAAAACCTCTGAAAAATCTGCCAAAAACAACCCTATAAATACTTCCAAAAAGATAGTAGAAAATCATAAAACAGTGGCTAAAAGTTCTAATCCAAACAAGGGAAAAAAACACCCAAATCAATGAAAAATAGAGTGGTGACCCTAGCAGCACTAGCATTTTAGCTAATGCTCCTGAAAAAACCATTTTGGCTGCTATAAATAGTAGAAATCAGCAAGTTGATTTTGTTGATGAATCAGTGATTAAGAAGGCTGAATGAAACATTTTGAAAATCAGATTCCCTTTAGCCTAGATAGTGAAATTTCCAAAATCAAAATCTCTGTCCCACTCATTGATTTAGTCACTCAGAATGTATATAGATGTCAGGTTTTGAAATCTTTGAATATAGAAGAAATTCATGATACTGTTAACTTGAATGATGATACACCAGAGCTTCTGTTTGGTCCTAAGATTGAAGGAAAATTTCAAGAAGGAACTACCCCTCCATTCTACATCAGTTTGAACATACATGAAAATATTTTTCAAAATGCCATACTTGATTTAGGGGCATCACATAACCCCATGCCCAAATTAAGAATGGAGAGATTAGGACTTGAGGTAACTAGACCTTATAAAGATTTATATTCCTTTGATTCAAGCAGAGTAAGATGCCTAGGCCTAATAAAAGATCTATGTGTTAACTTAGCTCAAATTCCAGCCAAAAGCTTAGTAATGGACATTGTAGTGGTTGATATACCCCCCAAATATGGCATGCTTCTTTCAAGAACATGTGGTGCTAAGTTGCAAGGTACTATGCAGATGGATATGACTTATGCCACCATCCCTGTCTTCAGTCAACCTAGAAGACTCTATAGGGAAACGCACATGAAATACATGGTGAGTAGACAAGAAAGACCACAAAACTTCCCTCTCTATTCTATACATACTAACCTTGACTCATTCATTCTTTATAATGATGAGATTCCTAATGAGCAAGAGTTATTCAATGAAACATCACCCAATATAGTGTTCCCTCCACATCCAAACATAGGGGCAACTATAGATGAAGAGGAAAACAAGGAGAAAACTAAACGACAATTTGCAAATTTAGAAAATTATAGAAAATAGATCATAGGTCTTAAGGTCCAGAACAGTCATAAATATATGCAGATCATGAATGTCAAAGAATAAAACCTCAAAACATTGAAAATCTTGAGGAAAAAAACAAAATTCAACATAGTGCATACCTGCAGGAACAACACGGTGATAGATTAGGAAAACAAGACAGAGATGAAAACAATGAAATCAATGACAAATCTGAAAAAAATCCTCTTTGAAGTATGAGTTTTGATGGGTCTTTCTCTAAAACTATTGTAGGAGCAAGCATATCGGTGCATAACACTGAAAATAATCATGCTGAGGGTCATTCCTATAGATTAAAATTCCAGTGCATGAGCAACATAGCAGAGTATGAAGCTCTCCTTTTAGGCTTGCATTTATTGAAAAAATTAGGGGCCAAGAGGATAACATTTCATGGAGATTTAGATTTGATAATTAGGCAAGTAAATGGGGAATACACTGCTAAACATCCCAGACTTATAACACACAGTAGCTGCTGTCCTATTACAGAAAAAATTGAAGGGACAAGAGCAGCCAATTGCATTTTTCAGTAAGACATTAAGAGATGCACCTATGAAGTACAATATCGTGGAAAAACAAGTCTTTTCCCTGGTCAAAGCCTTGAAATAATTCAGAGTTTACATTTTACATTACCACATCATAGCATTTGTGCCTCATTCTGTTGTAAAAGATATATTAACCCAAGATCCATATGGCAAAAGAGGAAAGTGGATTGCTGTAATTTTAGAATATGACTTAGAAATCAAGCCCAATAAGCTCATAAAAGGTCAAGGACTAGCAAAAATTATGGCTGAATCCAACTTTCAAGCTCTTGATATAAACATGTTTAATGCATTAGATGAACAGGAGGAATTGACAACTCTAATTATTGAAGATCATTTTCTGAATTCATCTTGGTATGCTGATATTTTCTTTGTTTTGCTTAATCTTAATGTCCCACTTGGTTTGTCTAAAACAAAGGCAAGATTCTTAAAATTGAAATCTGTAAATTACTACATTTTGGATAAATGTTTATATTGGAAAAATGCTAGTGGATTATTGCTTAAATGTTTGCCTGAGAATGATGCAGATAAGATCAAGCATGAGTTTCATGAAGGATAATGTGGAGGCCACCTCTACTGGAAGTCAACTGCTAAAAAAATCCTTAGAGCTGGTTATTACTGGCCCACCCTCTTTCAAGATGTCCACAAAATGATTACTGCCTATCACAAATGCCAAATTTTTGAAGGTAAAAGAAAATTGCTTCCCTTAAATTTGCAACCAATCACTGTTGAAGCTCCTTTTCAGCAGTGGGGTCTAAAATTCATTGGGGAAATCCATCCTACCTCATCTGCCCAACATAAATGGATTCTCAAAGAAAAATACTATTTTACCAAATGGATAGAAGCCATCCCCTCTAGGAATGCCATAGACTCAGTCATCATTTCATTCCTTGAAAACCATATACTGTTTAGATTTGGTTGTCTTAGAAAGATCATAAATGATAATGCTGCTGCATTTGGGTCTAAAAAGATGGTAGAATTCTGTCATAAATATCAGATTATATTGGGTCATTCCACAACTTATTACCCTCAAGGTAATGGGTTGGCAGAATCCTCAAATAAAATTTTGGTGAACATAATCAAGAAGTTGCTAGAAGATAATAAGAAATCATGGCACAGTAAGCTAGTACATGCATTATGGGTAGACAGATTGACAGTTAAAAATTCAATCGGGATGTCTCCTTACCAGCTAGTTGATGGAACTGATGCAATTTTTCCAACCAGTTTAAGAGTGCCAGTCATGAAGCTGATCCGAGAAGTATAGTCTGAAGATGATGATATGACAAGAAGAATACACCAAACTATACATCTACAACAAACCAGGGAGGAAGTATACGTTAGAGCACAGCAACAACAAGAAGTTGTTTGATAAAAGAATCAAGGCAAGTGACTTTAAAATTGGTGATATAGTCTTGAAATTGGATTCAGGGAGAGAAGAAAAAGGCAAACATGGAAAATTTGATAACTTATGGTAAGGCCCTTATCTTATTCAATCTGCTATTGGGAACAATGCATTCTTTCTACAAGAATTGGATGGAGCTGAATATTTTGGAGTTCTTGTCAATGCCAGGGTTCTCAAACATTATTTATGTTAAATGATATCTTAAGTTTCCAAGTTTTTCTGTTCACTGTATATAACACTGCTTTTAAATTTGAAAAAAGAAAAAATACAAAAACAATAGAAAAAGAGAAAAAGAGGGCAGAAATAAAAGAAGAAAGGTACAATCCCATACCAAAAAAGAAAAGGAAAATCTGAAAGTGTGCAAGCTTAAATGCTACTATCAAAAGAGAGCACTACTATTTAGTCATACAACCTAATCATGACTAGATAGATTTCAATTTACTGCTGATAGGTTAGTGAAGAAGATTTGCCAAAGAATTTAATCTTGGCTTATCAGTATATTAGATTAGGATAGAAAGAAATGGATCTAATAAGACCAAAATCTGAGCCAAAGGAAAAGAAAAGAGTGGTTCTAATACACTGAAAGCTTGAACCAAATAATCAAAAGAATAAAAGCTCTAAAAAGATCGAAATCATAGTTGAGGAAAGAATGAAGGATGTTTTAAATTTTCAGATCTTTAGCCTTCACAATTTTGTTTTGAATTTCTACAAATAAAGTCTATGAGTAGCTTGTACATACAACCATAGACACCATAGAAAATTATACAATTTAATCCTATTTTGACTGTGTTTTAAATTTTTGTTTTAGAAAATAGAGAATAAAATTTGTCAGACAGTTTAATCCTGACAGATAGTAGCTTAGGTAGAGAATTAATGAGTTCAACTGCTTAATCTGAACTCATGGAAGAAATAAGAGTAGATTTAGACTAGTTTCCTACTTTCAATAAAAGAAGAAAATTTTGATGTCAAAGGTTTGCAAGTCCAAGTGCACCTTATGAAGAAAAAATGTTAGGAAAAGTAGGTTGTGTAGGTAGAATGTTTGGGAGAAATTTGTTTGCTGATGGCAAGTACTGATCATCTTTTTAAGCAGCATGATCAAGGAAGAAAAGGTTGTCAAGGATAAGTCACAGGTCTACATTCCAGAGATAAAATTCTGAAGTTCTTGACACCTCCAAGGAGCTGCCATCCCCAAGTGGAGCCACTGTTAGCCATCAGTAAATTTTTGTCATAGAAAATGATGGCTAAAACAGGTCTTGAGCCTTCAAGAGATTATTTTCATAATAAATTACTCATTCTTGAAGCCTCTCTGTGTTATTTACCCTTAAGAGATTGAATCCACTGATTTCTTCACTTCAAAGCCTTCAAAGGAGTCCTGCTGGTTTCAAAAAGAATTGTTTTAAGCTTTTTAATTCCTCCATTGTCACTCATTTTTCCCCTTTACATGTTCCTCGCCACCCTTGCTAAAAACCCCTTTTTCCTTTCTGATACTCTACTCACGATCCTTTTCTCCCATAAAACCTTCCCTTTTTCCCTTAAGCTGCATTCCTTCATTCTTTTTCCTCCACACTATATTTTTCCCTTAGGCAATATTGACCGTCAATCTCATCGATCTGACGGTCATTGCACCTCCCCTCCCATCCTCCGATCGCCCAACCATCCCTTCTCATGCATCTACACAAACACATATCCACCATTGATTCATCTCATCTAATGGCCCTCGTTAAAACCCGCATCTCTAATCCCGCCCATTGAAATTTCACCCTGCGACAAAGTAGGTGATGTCACCTATCGGCCCCACCTTCCACCATGCAAGACATCCCCCAATCCCCCTCTCGACACCTGTCCTCCACTACCACCTTTGCCCAAGCAACTTCAATCTATCGCGCTCATCCACAACTGTCGATTTGCATCCCCGCAGATCGGACAGCTGACGCATTCCAATCACCAAATCTCTCCATCGTGCAAATTCAACACGAAAACGGCGGTATTGGGGTGGACACATGTCATTCAACAGGCGATATCACATTCATTTTAAACTAAACCGCTTACCACTCATTTACTGCGCGAAAACTGCCAATAGTTTTCGCAAAACCACTAATCCATATTTTGCGCCCAAATTCACATTTGAACCCCATTTTCGCAGATTTCTCCATGGAATATTCTCTCGCATGCATTTTCCTCTCCTCACTGCTCCTCGCGCATTCCCATAGCCTCTGTAAGCAGTGATTACCAATGCGCACGATTTTATAATGTTGTTTTGTTTGTCTTATATAGGTTTTATGGCGTTCAAAGGCCGAAAACCCTTTTCGCAGTCCATCAAGGGACAGGGACGAAGGTTATCACATCTGAAGTCCAAATAACACAGAAAATTAGCTCCCCGGGTGTAAATTCTGGGTTCTTTTAATCAATGTTTCATATACATTGTTAATTCAAATCAAACCCTCCATGTGCTAAAGCCCCTTGTCCATAACAACAAAAGAAAAAGCACAATGAAAGAGACAAAAGGTTAAAGGCGAAAACCAAGAAAAGCATGGATAAAGCGCATCGATTAAAGAAAGAAATAAAGGCAAAAAACCAAAGGAAAAAGATTATTAAAGGTTAATACAATCAGTGGATAAAGGCAAAAGCCTCGAAGATGATTATAAAGGCCCAAAATCAAGATCAAAGCCTAAATCAGTGTTTAGAGCCACAAATTAGATAGATCAACAAAGAGCGCCTCCAAATGCCACATCAGTGAGGCAATTAATCCTAAGAAATTCCACCTACAAGCCTATTTCCTCAAAAGAATACAAATTGAATGCCTAGTCAGAGATATTTGCCAAAGATAGCTCAGAAAGTAATTACAAGCCTACCAAAGGCCTCCAAAGTCAACAAAAGTGACTAAAGTTGATGAAGTTAATGTAAAATTAATTAAAACAGAGTTAAAAAATATGATATCTTCTCCCTTAGGCCTCCCAAAGGCCGATAAGCAATTACTCTGTATTAATTGCACAAATAACTCTTCCTTTCACTCCACCTCCTCAAATCACCTATATATATCATATGAGGAGTTCATTATTATTTTTGGTTGAATACTTGTTGAATTTAAATAGCTATTGAGGCTGCTGAAGCTCTGTTTTGTAATTGAAGAAAGATAGGTTGAGAAGAGCAGCTTGAGGCTGTAAAAGGCTTACTGGACTTGAAGATTGTAATTGGCATCAAATATACAAGCTTGATTTATGGGATCTTGGTCTATGTCAATGGTGATGTTTTTCTTATTGTAATTGTTATTTTTCTCATGTTTTCCATACTGTCCACTTTCTCTGATAAAGAACAGAAAATATAGATTAGGATTTACTGTAAAGTACCCTATTTCTCACTAATAAATCTTTATCCTTATGTTTTCTTCTAATTGTGTTTTAAGGATAATTCAATAGAGTATAATCAGTGAAGTGTTGGTGAGCCCATGTTTCCTGAGTACAACTTGAGATATTGTCTTTGAAATTTCTTGAAAAGTCTGCTAAGTAAAGTTGAACTAGAGAAGTCTATGGTTAGCCATGTCCTCTAGTTTATCTCCAATAGTTGCTTTAAAAGTATCCTTGAGAGTATGCCAAAAGCAGGATAGGTTAAAAGTCCTTACTTGATCTTAGGCTGCTCTCCGTTTTCTTATATGTTTTATACTTTCTGAAGGTAATCTGTTAGATTGCTGGATTTTTGTCTAAAAAGTGTGCTTTAATAAAAGTTTGCCCAAATAAGTCTATGGTTTTCCCTGTCCTTTGACTTGCTTCAAACAGTTACTTTGAAAGGCTTTTCTTGTTTAGTGAAGTTAATATATTCTTAAATTATTTTTAGCTTTGCTTCTTTCACAACAATTTTAATGTTTCATACCATAATTCAATCTTAAAAAGATCCTTTGGTATAGATGAATTTCCCCATAGACCACACTTGAAACTTGTTGTGAAATTAAATCCTTTTGTGACTCCATAGCCCAATGGATTGACATTGTTTCTTACCTATCCTATCAGCTGAACCATTATTTCAACCTACTCACACCTTCAACCTCAAAAAATACTTCCTTCATTTCGATGATATCCCACCCAACCAAAAACAAACAAAACCCTTTTACTTCATAACTAGCCTAATATCATAAACAAAGCATAAATACCATATCTTTTGAATACGCTTATATATATAGATCCCTCTCTGAATCCAGGAGGGCTAGATCCTAGGATTCCAAAGTGGTTTTTATGTAGGCTCTGCAGCATTTGTTCTTGCCAATTTTGCAAACTATGGAGACCTAACAGGTGCCCCCAGTATGCCTCATTATGGAATATCATGCATAAATAGAGGCATTTGGAAAAAAATTAACATTTTATGTCTACAAGGAGGTGGTCAAGAAAATTATAGAATGCATATCATGAATACCACCATAGATGTTGGATGCATAGAAGGGGATTGCACAATTTAAAGCCACCCTGCATTTTATGTGTATCTAGCTAAAGGGAATGGATTTAAAATTGCTACGAGCTAAAGATATTAGAAGTTACTAACATTATCAATGATTAGGAAGTAGAGTGGAAAGTACCAGTGGAGGAGACACAATGATGCATAGAACATTGAAAGAAACACATAGTAAGAATAAGAGAAATGTATTCATGAGTCTGCATAGGAGAAAATGAAAGAGATGGTGTAGGTGAGTATCAGGAAGAATTAATTGTGCAAGTTGGTGACAAGTGGAGGAAGTAGAAAATGAAATAAGAAGGAACTTCCCACACAAGAGTAAAGAGAAAAACAATGGAGCTAGGGGTCACCCAAATCTGATCATTATTTAACGATGATCTAGAGAATGTTGGGGGACCAAGTTAAGGATAAAAAAAAGAGGCGCTTGAAAAAATAGCACAAAAACAATAATAGATACAATTAAGAACACAATATTTGTTGGATAAATTGCAACATTTGTTAGATTCTAGTAAATTATCCACAATATAGTCGATAAGGACAAAAAAAACAAAGAAATTGTTATCACAAAATTGCACTTGATTGGTTGTTGATCAGAAAACTTGGTTTAAGATTAAAAACCAACTTGGTCCTTTCATTTGCAATAATAGGTGTTACACAGTAATTTGTCATCGTCCCTACCATTCCCCATACCGCACAATGGAGGACCCATTTTGTGACCTGTGAACATTGTCATGCCTTGAAATCATCATCAATGCATTCCTCTAAGCATGAGCTTCAATTGCCCTAAAGACATCTCCTTGAAAAAAATCATGAAAACATCTCCTTTTGCATTGGCGCGGGCAGACAGTTCACCACTCGCACCAATGAGGAAAATCCTACAAAGAGGCCACACCAACTGGCACTCTTTCCCATAGCAGTAGTCACACCAGCCAATTTAAGGAGTGTTTTTTAAATAAAGATGGCGGAAGTTGTGTTTCAACAAACTCAGAAACCATTGCCTATCTTGAGTTGGGAGGTTTGGCTGCGGGAGTTCTATGGAAGGGAAGTCGTTTTGACACCTCCCATGGAACCTTCCTTGTTGATAGGGCCAATCCCACAATCATAGGGATCCCAACTCCCTCCTTCCCCATCTATAAAAGCCTGCTCAATTCCATGGCAGGCTAGTCTTGAAGTGCCTAAGCTTTGAATCTCCAAATTCCCAAGAGCCTTTGTGCTGTAAGAGCCCTCTTTCTTCCCTTAAGGCCGACTCAAGTAAGGAGACTATCGTCGAGAGACTCAAGAGAGGTTTGCCCTTTCCCTGGCGAGCTTTGCGAGACGTGAACGGCTGGAGACCCATCCGAAGGAGACCATGACGTCATAACTTTGGTTGTAATCTCTTTCGATTGTTATTTAATGAATGATTACGATTATGGTTCCACTCTGTTTTCGATTATGTTAATATGAGTAATATCCTTTCTGACTGATATTTAGTTGCGTATGCCGGATTTTATGCTTGTATCTGTTTGTTTCTTGCATGTGCAGGTGTCCATCCGCGGAGATCGTGGAGGATCGTGATCTGCCGAGGCTGAGGAACGGGAACGCTCTCTTCTTCAGATCATAGCATTGGATTCCAGGTAGGCCTCCATCTTTAGTCCTTTCATTCCTAACTAGGAACTTGCGTCGTAACATTTCGTGATTGTTGCTAGACCCCTGCTGGGCTACTAGGGATCGCCTCTGTTCACAGAGGGGATTTACCTCCTCAACAATTTGGCGACTCCACTGGGGAAAGCATCTAGACTTCACTGTCTCTTTTGGATTGTCTCGTTTGATTGTTTTATGATTTTCCTTGCTTGGTTAGCCTTCTGGGTTGGGTTCTTTTGCTATTTTTTTTTCTTGGTTTGCTTAGTATACATTGATCTACTTCTGGAGTAGTTCTTTTTTGTTTTTGGCTGAGAAACTTGACTGGCGCGCTTTTTAGCTCAACAGTCGTTCCAATTGGCGCATGTTGCTTTTGTTTAGCCCGCGCCAATTGCTTTCTGGTGCCAGTTGCAGCCTTACAGTCGCGCCACTCCTGTAAGGTTTTTGAGTTTGCTCAGTTTTGAGCTCTTTGGGTCTGGTCAGTGCTTTTCTTCTTGATTTTCCGACCACTTGAGTGTGTTGGAGTCCTGTTTGACTGGGAATTCGCCTCCGTCCTTTGGTTGTTTGCTTTTATCTATCGATTTCACGTTTTGAGCCCTAGGGCATCTAGTGGCTTAGTGTATCGAGCCCTCCTTGGGAGTTTTGGTGTTTCGTTTGTCTAGTCGACTTTCTGATTGCTCCTCCGCATCCTCTTAGTAGTTGTCCATTGTTTTGTTGCGATTTTTGGGTGGTTGCTCATTCCTTCATTCAAATTTCGTTTGGTCTTGCTTTGGGCCTAGATCACATGGTCCATTGGAGCCTTTGAGTCTTTTCTTGGTTTTGAGAGACTTTGGTCGATTTGGGATCTGATTGCTTGTGTTTTTGAGTGAAATTTGCTTGTTTTTCTCTCTCAATATCGTTTCTCAAGTTGTTCCGTTTGTTTTCGGTTTGTTTAGTGCATATTAGCTATCAAACGTTGAAAATTACAAAAAAAATCTCTTTTGTTTTGGTTGAATTAGTGCAAATTGTAATCTTTTCGATTTTGCTAGTGATTAGTGATTTGAATGAAAAGTTTTCAATTTCATTAGTTGCATTAGAGATCTCATTGTTTGTCTTCCGATCATTTCGTTTGTGTAAAAGCTCTCAACTCTTCTATAACTAGTTTTCATCGAACGAAATGTTGGACTGTGGCATGTAGCTTTGCATTTAAGAGTCTTTTAAGACATTACATACGATAGGGCCTGAAAATTGAAACTTAATTGAAGATCAAATTTAAAATCTATCCAATTAACCTAAGGCAGCATTGAAATCTAACGAAACATATTTAGAGGTCTAGGCTAGAGACGTGTTCCGGCGTCTTTAAACCTAGCAGCTGTCGTTCGCCTTTTGTCTTTAGACAATGCTAGTACAGACTTGTGCTCCCCGTACCGTCGCGTATATAAAGGGAGACCCCTCTAGGTTTTCAATCCTTTATCCACAGGAAGCCGAGTCTGCCACCCTATACTCATGATACACCGAACACAGCATTCGGGGAGATTGCCTGCACGTACGGAAAGTCCTTGGTCGATTTTTGTTTCATTATTGAAACCAAGGTGTATATTGCAGTTCACGGATATTTGGTACACCCTTTGTGCCTAGTTTTTCCTGAGCAGTCATTTGGTCTTTTCTGACTCCCTAAATTTGAAAAGACCATCAAGCGCTTGTCCTTTCACGCTTGTATCAAATCTGAAAGAGATAGAGTCATCTTTCTATCGTTTCTCGACTCTTAAAACATGAAACGGTAGAGTTTCTTACTTTTCAATGTGGTAAAAATTAATCACCCACGATTACACGCCCGCTTAGATATTGCTTGTTGACCGTTTGATCGTGTGTCTTAACTCGTTTTCAGCCCGTGTGTTTGTTTGCTTATTTTTCTCTGGTCTTTTTCCACAGTGGCGGAACCTTCGGTTTCGTCTACTAGTAGTCCTTACACGGATGATTCTTCAGAGGCTTCCCAATCCTCTGTCGAACCACAGCAGCCTGTTGTTTCCGAGTTTCCTGACGGGGGACCAGTTCTCGCTGAGCAACCCTTTGGAGGACCAGTTGATTTCAATTGGCCCTTTTTGGACCCTGTGTCTGAATTGAGATTAGGAGCTGATTTCCTTTCTCTTACCTCGGGTTCGCCTTTTGTTGCTGCTGTATTTCCTCCTAGTCCTCGCCGTCTTTTGCGTGATTTAATGGCAGGATTAACCATGAGTGATTCTGGTGAGGAAATCCCAACGTCTGGTGAATACTATCAGCTCTTCCCACGAAGATTGTTTGAGGGAGACAACTCTGAGCTGGCTGCCATGTCAACAGCCAGTCCTTCTTTACCACAGGGATATAGATCTCTGGGTCAAATCATTTCCGCTGCAGCCTCTATGGTAATATCATCTCCTGCTTCGAGGCCAGCTGCTACTACACCCGGGGTGTCTCCTCAGACGCTCGTCACTTCTGTTCCCGTCCGGCCCATTGTCTGTGTTGCCACCTCTTCTCCTGTTGTCTCAGCATCTGCTACTAGGGCTGGGCCAACTCCTGAAGATTTTTATCTAGCTACTTCTATACCGGAGAACATCTCTCTGGAGGAGTATCGGTTGTCCTTGCAACAGCCGAACGCCGAGGTTGGACCGTCCTCCCAAGATCCCTACCGATCTTACTTTTCACACTATGCACAGGATGGTACTCCCGTGTATGCTTTCCCAGGTCAGTATGACGAGCACGAGGAGATTTTGCGTCTACCCGCTCCTGAGGCTTATCTCTATGCTCAAGGTTTACCGTATAACCAGGCTTATAACCCACAAGGACAGCCTTTCCAAGGCCAAACTACGGGCCAACCTGGCTATCTTTATGATCCACAGGGGTAGCCCATTCAAGGCTATCTTGTCGGCCAACAAGGGCCATCGTACGGTCCGCAAGGGCAATATTATAGCCCTTCTGGTCAAGCCATTCAGCCTCAACCGGGGTATCAACCGGGACCGGTCTATGGTCCTGGGGGGAAAATCCAGCCTTCTTTATCGATGCAACCGCAATATCCTGTTGTTTCTAACGTTGCATATCAGTCGGGACCATCCTATGGTTCTGCTTCAGGTCAAACCGGTTTCTAGCAAGCACCTGGTCCTGTTCCACCACCGGGCCAACCGGTTCATCTGGTACAACCCGGTGTCCCACCTCCAGGCCAACCGGCCCATCCGGTACAACCTGGGGCTCACTTACAACCAGGTCAACCTGCGCAACCGGCGTCGCCTGTCTATTCGGGTCAACCTGGTCATTCAGGTCAGCCCTCACACCCGGGTCAACTTCTTCACTCAGGTCAGCCCTCTCAGTCGGGTCAACCTGTTCATTCAGGGCAGCCCGCTCATTCCATTAACCCTGCACAGCAGCTAGTTCATTCAATGCCGCAGCCAAATCAATAACTGCGCCCTACTTATCAGGCTCTGTAGGGTTCCACTTTTCAGTAGCCTACTCATCCTCAGGGTGGTTATTATCCTCATGGTCAGTCTCAACCGAACTATAACCACCCCAGAGGCTCTCAGTATTATCCTCCTCCACCCGGTTTTACCTGCGCTCAGCAGGCAAATCCAAACGCTGCTTATACAGGGCCGACGCATAATCAGGGTCCGTACCCTGGTTATCAAGCCCCACACTATGGTTACCAGCATCCAAATCAGTCTGGTTATACGACCTACACCCCCTACGGTTAGAATCCTGTAGGACAGAACCCGTGGGGGCAAGGATATTCACAACCATCGTGGAGTATGGGTACCGGACCTCATCCTGGGCTTGGCATGGTAGTTAACCCTCCATTGCCATTCCTGGCTACCTTGGAGCTGCCGGATGTTTCAAAGTTGACCAATGATCTGATTTTACATAATCCGTATTGGCCTCCGGTTCCCACCAAGATACCAGGTGATTGCCCCAAGTTTGAGGGAAAAGCTGGAGAGGACCCCCAGGCGCATGTGATGACGTATCATCTTTGGTGTTCGTCTAACTCTTGGGTCGACGATTCGATTCGCCTGCGCCTCTTCCAGCGTAATTTAACTGGAGCTGCTGCTAAGTGGTACATAGAGTTATACCGTGGCATTTTCCAATATTTAAACTCTTTAGCCATGGCTTTCCTCACGCATTTTCAGTTACCGGTTCGCTATGAAGCCGGGACGCACCTCCTGACTTCCCTGAAGCAGGATAAAGCCACTCACATCTCAGATCACATTCATGAGTGGTGGCACCGTCGTAGACTGATCAAGTTCCACATACCTGATCAGATACTGACTCACTGGTTCACCACCTCCTTTGTGAATAAAATCGCTCAGGATATTGCGACGTGCGTGACAGAGGAACAAGCCATCGCGCGTGCTCAATACCTCGACCTTGTCTATTCTCAGTCCGGCACGATTTATGAAATCTTGAATGATTCTCCACGGCCCGGAACCACTAAGGCTCCACCCACCCCTGTGGTGGATGGTGTCATTGGTTTTGTCTCTCAGAATTCGAAGAAATCTTCGAATGGGAAGCAGAAGGCTAATTCTTCCAACAATACCTCTGCTAATCCCGCCTCATCTGATTCTGGTAAAACCGCGGAGGTGAATGCCGTTCAGGCCAATCCTGCGAACAAATCCTCCAAGGGGAAGAAGAAGGGAAAAGGCAAATCTAAATCTGATGCCCTGAAACCAGAATCTAAATCTCGTACTGAGGATGGCTTCCAGCGAAAACCGAAGTACCCTTGCCTCTTCTGTGAAGGGGACCATTATACTAAGGACTTTCCATGATGATCCGAGGTTAGTCAACTTATTAAAGGCGCTAAAGGGACTCCGGCTGTGTTAAAAGAGCCATTTCCCTCTCAGCAGACCCAGATGGTCGAACAATCATCACCATCTGCACCGTTTGGGTCTCAGGTTTTCATGGTGAAGAGTGTTGCACCTATCTCTATCGCTACGCGGTCGAAGGATTACAACGAATCATGGCAGGCACCTGGGAAGGCAGTTGCGGATGGGCCGCCTCCCCCACCTGTCTCTGGTCCGTTGGAAATCGAGAAGCCTACTCTAGAACCCGTTGTGAAGCCACCTCCCAAAGGTGTTCTTCGAAGATCTTCTTATAATCCAAACGCTCGTGCCGCTCAACATTACAGTATTGTTGAGGATCTGGCACAGGCGCCATGTGCTATGTCTGCACTTGAAGTTCTTCAAAGTTGTCCTTCGCAACGGAAGGCTTTACTGTCTACGATTTGGGGCATTGATCCCGCCGACTCGAGTCTTCTCACCTTCGATCTGGAGGATTTCACTCCTCGGCTTCCACATCAAATCGCTCTGGTTATTCAAGTCGGGATTAACGGTCTAAATATTCATAGGGCCATTGTGGATGAGGGTGCATCTACCTGCGTTATGTCCTCCGCTTGCTGGAAGGCCATCGGCTCTCCAGCCTTGTCGTCATCTCCCAATGCCCTTGAGGCATTTGATGGTCGGGAATCTAAACCCCTGGGCATTCTCGAGAGTCTAGCGATCACATTACAGGGAAAAATTGTCAACGTAGAAGTGGAAGTGGTTGACGATAAACTCAACTACAACATACTTCTTGGCCGCAGCTGGACCCATGCCATGCTCTGCGTGCCATCCACCGTCTTTCGTTTCATCAAGTTCCCTCACGAGGGCAAGATTGTCACGGTGGATCAGTTGTCATTTTTCACCTCTAACTCTGAGAACAACGTGCCATACGTGGATCA
Organism: Pinus albicaulis; assembly: GCA_034641835.2. Taxonomy (NCBI): domain Eukaryota; kingdom Viridiplantae; phylum Streptophyta; class Pinopsida; order Pinales; family Pinaceae; genus Pinus; species Pinus albicaulis. Next base: position 778,435,174 of record CM076570.1, read on the forward strand.
AATTCCGAATCCCCCAGACAGTGTAGGACCTGCTCTCTTCAAAGACCCAGTCCTCATGGGTATCTTTCCCGCACCGCCACCACATACCGCTCAAGTCAACATGTTGTCCAGGTCTGATGACCCCTAGCTCATTCCTACACCTGAGCAGGTATATGAGTTTGGAGAATCCATGCCTTTAACACCAGTAGAGATCAACTACTGTGAGATTGTTGCTGCATCGGATCCTCCACCTCCTCAGCATGCTCCTTTGAGCATGGCTCTCGACGTCTACTCTCAATTCCCCTGGCTTGGTCAGGCTGATTCACCTGATCCTCTCAAAGAGACTTTTCCTTCCGATGAGGCTATCATTGAAACTATATCTCTTGAGGAGATGCCTTGGGGCAATGGACATCATCGCTCTTCGTTTATGCCTAGCTTGGAGGCAATGACTGATTGTCTGGAGCATTATGCTACTCAAGTTCCTTCCGCTCCTCTTCAAACACCCATCTTGATGCACGAGGTTTTTTCGGAGGGTAACCTAAGTAACATTACTCAAACTGTTCCAATCAACATCTCCATTAAACCGGGGATCGTTGAGAATATTCACGTGGGTGTGACTTGTTCTCCCGATGAGATTCAAGTCTATACTAAGCTTTTCAAAGAATTCAGAGATGTTTTCGCATGGTCTTACAAGGAAATGCCGGGGATTGATCCCAGTATCATAGTGCACGAGATTCCAACCTATCCAGGTGCGAAACCTGTGTGCCAACGCTTACGCCCCATGTGTCCTCGAAAAGCCGCCGCCATCAAGGTAGAAGTTGAAAAAATTCTGAATGCGGGTTTCATTTATCCCATCCCCCTCACAGAATGGGTGTCTAACATTATCCCTGTCGATAAAAAGCAGGGTACGATTAGAGTCTGTGTGGATTATCGCGACATCAATCGTGCCTGTCCAAAGGATAATTATCCCACTCTGTTTATAGACCAGTTCATTGACGAATGTGCCGGGAGTGAGATCTATTCCTTAATGGACGGTTTCTCAGGATATAACCAAATCAATATTGCACCTGAGGATCAACACAAGACCACATTCATTTGTCCGTGGGGTAATTTCGCGTATAAAAAACTCCCGTTTGGCTTGAAAAACGTTGGAGCCACTTTTCAGTGTGCGATGTCATACGCTTTTCATGACATTCACCATATCGTTCAGCCTTATCTGGACGACTTGCCAGCCCATTCGGGTAAGCAAGAGGACCATCCTGAGCATCTCCGCCAGATCTTTCTTCGTTGCAGGCGCTACAATATCAGGCTCAATCCTCATAAATGCGTCTTTTGCGTTGATTCTGGCCATCTTTTAGGATTCATTGTCTCGAAAGACGGAATTCGCCTTGACCCTTTAAAGGTCGAAGCCATCGTAAATCTCCCATCACCCTCCTCCCTGTATCAGTTACAGAGTCTGCAAGGGAAAGCGAATTTTCTTCGGCGCTTTATCCCGAATTATGCCGAGGTGGCCAAAGGATTCACTCGTTTGTTAAAGCAAAACGTTCCCTTTCATTGGGACGAAATTTCTCAGGAATCCTTTGAGAAGCTGAAGACGTTGCTTGTCAATGCTCCATTGCTTCATCCTCCGGACTACCACCGCGACTTCACTTTATATCTAGCCGCCGCATTTAGCACCATAGCCATGGTCTTGGTGCAGGATGACGATCACGGTGATGAACATGTTGTTTATTACCTGTCTCGGAACCTTCTCGACCCGGAAACGCGTTATGCACATGTCGAGAAGTTGGCATTAGCAGCAGTACACGTTGTACAACGCTTTCGCCATTACATCCTTTTGCGCACGATAACAGTGGTTTCAGACTGCAACCCTATGACGTATATTCTTTCTAGACAATTACTGGGGGGAAAGTACTCCAAATGGATTGTGATCCTGCAGGAGTTTGACTTAGAGTTCACTACTGCTAAGTCAACTAAATCACTGGTCTTCGCGGATTTGATATGTTCTCTCCCTACAAACTCTGCTCCCTCACACTCTGAAGACCATATACCGGACGAAACGCTTTTCCTCATCAGTACTCGTGACCCTTGGTACGGTGACATAATAGTGTATCTTCAGACCTCGACATTTTGGTCTGAGTTGGATAAAGCTGCCCGCCGTCGGATTCGGCACCAGTCCCAACCCTACCGTATAGTAGGAGATACCTTATATCGCGTTGGAGTAGATTCGGTGCTCCGGCGCTGCCTAACCTTGGAAGAGGCTGAGAAGGTCCTAAATGACTGCCACAGTGGTGCCTGTGGTGGACATATGTCCGGGTATGCTACTGCCCAGAATATTCTGCGAGCAGGTTATTTCTGGCCTTCCATATTCAAAGACTGTATCACTGCAGTCCGTAAATGTCATCCATGCCAGATATTTCAGCGCAAGATGTGCGCGCCGCCTTTACCATTGCATCCCGTTATTACCGTCAGCCCTTTTGCAAAATGGGGCGTGGATTTTATGACGTGTAACCCTCACTCGGCCGGGGGGCATGCGTATATCATTATCGCCGTCGACTACTTCACCAAGTGGGCCGAGGCGATGCCTACACTAGCTGCTGATGGGAAAATGGCTGCTCAATTTATATTCAACCACGTTATTGCACGATTCGGGGTTCCTCAAGCCATCATCACTGATCACGGTACTCATTTCCAAGATTATATGATGGCGGAGCTGACTTCAACGTTGGGCTTGCGTCACGATAGCTCGACACCATATTACCCTCAAGGGAATGGTCAGGTTGAAGTAGTGAACAAGGTTTTGGTCACTATGCTTCAGCGAACAGTTGGTATTCACAAATCCAATTGGCATCTCCAACTGTTCTCAGCTCTCTCGGCATACCGAACATCTGAAAAGAGTGCAACTGGGTTCACACCATTTCAATTGGTGTATGGCCTGGAAGCAACTCTTCCGGCTGAATGCGAGATTCCTTCGTTAAAATTAGCTATGGAGCTTCTACCTAATACTTCTGCTGAGGAAGAACATCTTCTGTATCTGGAACGGTTAGATGAAACCCATCGTCTGGCTGCTTTGGTTATCGAAGCACAAAAGAAGAGAGTTAAAACTCATTTTGATCAATCTGTTTCTCCTCGTTCCTTTATTGAAGGGGACCTCGTCCTCCTGTATGATCAAGAACATGACAAGCTTGGAGCCGGTAAGTTCCAGCCTATGTGGCATGGGCCCTATATAGTAAAACGCATTTTGAAAAATGGGGCCTACGAGCTTATAGATTATGAAGGAGTTCCACTGGCGCAGCCGAGAAATGGGTTGTACCTCAAAAAGTACTATGCCTGAAGTGATTTCTTGGTGTGGTGTGTGTACATAGGTGTGTGATTTTCATTTGTGTGCATGTATAGTGTGGTGTGCTTTGTAAACATCTTTCTGCTGATCGGGTCTTCCTGGTTGTGCAGATGTCTATTCATCCATTTGTTGGTTTCGCGGATGGTGCCTCCCGCAGTACCAGGAATCTGTCTTCAGCAGCCTGGGTAATCTATGATCCTGCTGGTGAGTTGATTGACCTGCAAGGAGTGTGTCTAGGAAGTACCATGAACAACATCGCGGAATATAGTGCTGTGTTAGAATTATTAACCGAGGTGGTAAACCTTGGTATCCGTGAATTGCTCGTGTATCTAGATTCGCAACTTGTAGTGTTACAACTGAACGGACACTATTCGGTAAGGAATCCGTCCATGTTACGTCTGTATCTGTGTATTCGATTACTGGAAAGAAATTTTGACTACATTACATATCATCATATACCCAGGCATTTGAATACATTAACAAATGCAGTAGCAAATTTGGTATTAGACATACATTTGCATAATTTGTAAATCATCATCACATGTAAAGAAATATCCATCCAGAAATAGATATGCACATATATATAGATATCGAAATGTTTACATAGAGTGTGTCACATAAAAGTCAAAATATACATAATCGTCTTAAGTACATCCGGAGACGATACGTCTCTCAAAAAATAGGTGTGGTATAAATCCTAAGAGCTAATCTGCATGGTGCTCATGATAGCATGTGACTGCACGCACTAAGCATCTCAGAATTCGGTGGATCCGACTTGGAACTCCCACCGTGTGGCGCTGATATGCCATCGGTACGTTTTCCAACCGAGCATAGTCCGGAATCCCTCGGGCAATGCCCTCAAGATTCTGGATCAACTCCTCTCCTCCAGTGCCCTCTCCCTGAGGATCAGGGGCAAGTTGTGTCCTCCGTGAGATTGGAGACATCCCAGCTGGTCTCTCAGGTCCCACATCTGCATACATATATAAAATGTGTTAGGACGAATGTGTATTAACAAAAAAAAACATAAAACATAAAATAAAAAACATGAGGTCTTACCCAAATCCTCGTCCCAGTCATCTCCTTCTGGCAGTGGGAGATCTGGGTCTCCGGTGAAGTCAGTTCCTACATAGGGCCAGTCTTCCACTACAATCAGCTGGCGCCGTAACCACCTAAAGAACTCCGGCCTCCAGGACATCTGTTGGCCGCCTCCAGCTCTGGGCATTAATGCTGCCCAGCGAGCCATTCTTGGCTCTCGTGGTATCAGATCTGCTACTGCGGCCCCTTGGCCCTAGAAGATTGGTAAGCGTTCCAGAATGAACGATACTAGGATGGAACCATAACCAAACTATTTTAGTTTACCCTGTTTGCATTTTATGAGCTGCCTTTTCATATTTATTGTTACTGCTGTTGCCCAGTCAAACAGTAAGGGACTCATGCATTCTGAGGCCAGCAGGAGTTGGGCCTTTGTGGCCTCGTGCGGTGCCTGCGACCCTGCAGCCCGCGTGATGGTATGTAGGACAACTCTCAATTCCAGATCAGGGATAGTGTGGATATCCACCTTCTTGCTTCCTGATCCCATTTGTGCTCCTCGGCACACTCGTGCCATCACTTCTTCCATCTTCTCCCCAGATGGTCTGCTTCCAGTCAACACAGGGATCGGACCTCTGCAGGACAATCCAGTGATAAAATAAACATCGAAAACCTCCAGTTCTAATACCTGATCTCGTAACCTGAACACCTGTTCATGTTCATCCCAGATACTGATCAAATACTGGAGGAGCTCGGGCTGAGCTCGTAGACAGGGTGTGAGGAAGAACTTTTTCAGCCCACAGTTTCTGAGGGCATTCATGCAAGCCTCACTTTGGATGGCCTGTTCATCCTCTTCTCCATGCTCTCGTTCTTTCCATTCAATCGTCATTTTTCTTGATTGCCTGCATTCATATGGTCATAAACCCTTAGTTAGATCTCTGATAGGCCTCAAATTCCATGAAATTTGGTTTAAATATTGAATTTTTAGGCGGACTTTTAGGTTCGGCCGCTGGCGCGGCTGTTTTGTGAACAGTCGCGCGACGTGGCGCGAGCCCTTTGTATAAAAGAGCCCATTGGGGCGGGTCCGTGCTCGATACCCGCGCCAATGAGCGCGACCCTAAAATTTCAAAAGTGGCCCTAGAGAACTGATTTACAAAGGAAAACTATTAAAAAATGGATAAAAATGTAGAGCAAGGGAGCGCCTCTTACCTATAGCAGACGCGAAACTGAATGGTCAACCGGATCTGTCACAATCGCCGTCAGAAGTTTCTGCTCCAAATGGACCATTGTTGCTTTTTACCAAGGTAAATAGTAAATGTAATTTTATTTTTACCAATTTGACATATTTATAACTTTTTGACATAAAATAAGTTGTAAAAAGTCATTTTTATCGAATATTTTTATATATTATGTCGAAAATGGGTTTTACGCTTGCTTGGTATGTGCAGCAGCAGGTTTTTGTGACTTTAACGATGGAAAAAAGTTGTATTTTATACTTTTTCGGACTCGGTAAATACACGAAAAAGTCACTTTGGAGTCATCTTTCAGCGCTTTTCTGACTCTCTAAACATGAAAAGATTTCTGAGGCCCTTGTCGTTTCGATCTCATTAAATTGGACACGAATCGACATCTACCTAGTATACGTTTAACCCTTTTTCGGGCTGGGATGGATTGATTACGAAAAAGGAATACCCAGGCCTATCGCGACTAGGAGGTTTTCTCGGATATTGTTTTCTACATTTTCAGATCTGAGGAACTATTTACGAAAAGGGACCTGTGGAGTTTACTTTTCTGCTGTCTTTTCAAACTCTCTAAACATGAAAAGACGCCGAGTTCTCCCTTTGTCAGACTTGTTAAACCCTGATGACATCGGATCCAGTCGAAATGACGTTCTCCGAGTTCCTCCTTCCTAGGACTCGTTAAATGCACTAGGATGGATTCGCCTGAAGGGCGGACTTATATTACAAGCATATGCTATCCCCTTCAAGCTTGTGATAAAAAATAATTGGGGTACTCGCCAGAAATGGTGGGGGGAAAATGGAACCATCGTCGTTGTCGTCGGCAGTATGTCGCTCTTGAACATGGCACTGGTCTGCATTCGTGTCGGGTTGGGGACATCTCATCTCTTTTTTTCACTTTGCCTCCGTGGGTTTGGATAATCCCTTTTGACCTCTCCTCTGCTCATTGCCTCGTCACCATGACCTCTGATCTGTTGATGTCAAATACTGCCAAGTCCACTGTCGTGCCGTTTATATGTTCAAGAGAAGTTGACCTCTGCAAATATCAACCTTCTTCTGATTCTCAGACGATCCTGATTCACAACAAAAAAATCATGTTCCTCTGTCTCGTGTCGATGATGTGGGAAACATTATGGCCCACCTTCGATCAAGGTCACTTCCTGTCGACTTCAGCTCATTATCCAGGAAGCTGATCTAGAGACTCCTTTATGGTACCTTGGAGCTTGCATGCCTCAATGGCAGGTTCGTCGCATTCGACGTGAGGTTTTCATCATTGGCCTCCGATCGAGTGATTCTGCGGGTGTTCGACACCAACTCATTGATTCACACGCTGTAGATTGTACCTGTAGTACCTTGAGGGACATTGTCATTATTGGTGGTTCCTCTCGCATCTGTTAACAACTTTCATCATTGGCTGGTAATCAGACAATGTTCCTGCATGTTCGACTTCAGCTCACATATTCACATGCTCGAACTTGTACTTTGTTTGGGTCGAGATGGAGCGCAAGACCCTGGATTGTGTCTGTTGTAATCCAGGCTGCGATTGTGGATTATTATCATTATGTATATGACTCATTGATTGGATGGTTGCGACCATACCTGAGTCTATTTATTTGATCCTCGCTGGATGGCTGCGTCCATACCCTGGATCCGGATTATAGTATACTCTATTTCGGATGGCTGCGCCCATACCACATATACATCATGTACTTGAGATATCGGTTGTATTTTCTACGTAGGTTTTCCGACGGTGGGCCTTCAGTTGAACATGTTCTCGTAAATCATTTCACCCCTCTCTCTCTCGGGCCTCATACTTTAGGGGGCATATGTTACACAGTAATTTTTCACCGTCCCTACCATTCCCCGTCCTGCACAATGGAGGACCCATTTTGTGACTAGTGAACATTGTCATGCCTTGAAAACATCATCAATGCATTCCTCTAAGCATGAGCTTCATTTGCCCTAAAGACATCTCCTTGCAAAAATCATGAAAAACATCTCTTTTTGCATTAGCGCGGGCAAACAGTTCAGCACCCGCGCCAATGGGGAAAATCCTGCAAAGAGGCCGCGCCAACTGGCGCTCTGTCCCAGAACAGTAGTCGCGCCAGCCAATTTAAGGAGTGTTTTTTAAATAAATATGGCGGAAGTTGTGTTTCAACAAACTCAGAAACCATTGCCTATCTTGAGTTGGGAGGTTTGGCTGCGGGAGTTCTATGGAAGGGAAGTGGTTTTGACACCTCCCATGGAACCTTCCTTGTTGATAGGGCAAATCCCACAATAATAGGGATCCCAACTCCCTCCTTCCCCATCTATAAAAGCCTGCTCAATTCCATGGCAAGCTAGTATTGAAGTGCCTATGCTTTGAATCTCCAAATTCCCAAGAGCCTTTGTGCTGTAAGAGCCCTCTTTCTTCCCTTAAGGCCGACTCAAGTAAGGATACTATCGTCGAGAGACTCAGGAGAGGTTTTCCCTTTCCCTGGCGAGCTTTGCGAGACGTGAACGACTGGAGACCCATCCGAAGGAGACCACGACGTCAGAACTTTGGTTGTAATCTCTTTCAATTGTTATTTAATGAATGATTATGATTATGGTTCCACTCTGTTTTCGATTATGTTAATATGAGTAGTATCCTTTCTGATTGATATTTAGTTGCGTATGCTGGATTTTATGCTTGTATCTATTTGTTTCTTGCATGTGCAGGTGTCCATCCGCGGAGATCGTGGAGGATCGTGATCTGCCGAGGCTGAGGAACGGGAACGCTCTCTTCTTCAGATCATAGCATTGGATTCCAGGTAGGCCTCCATCTTTAGTCCTTTCATTCCTAACTAGGAACTTGCGTCGTAACATTTCGTGATTGTTGCTAGACCCCTGCTGGGCTAGTAGGGATCGCCTTTGTCCGCAGAGGGGATTTACCTCCTCAACAATAGGAATGTTGGACAACAAGTAGATAAGTGTTTACAATAATTCAAGTTCAATGAAAGTTTCAAATGGAAGTATGATCCTTTGGGAGTCATCAACAAGTTAAGAGTAAAATTCAAATTAACTCCTTTTTTTCATGTGTCAAAACCAGAGATTGAAAAGTATTCCAACCAGTCAGAGTGGTTGGAAAATAATTTGCAAGATGTGGAGAAACCAGTTGAGACTAGTTCAATCCTGCATACTCCAACCCCATAAGATAGGAACTCCAAGAGAGCAAGAAAGGAAGGCTCATACTCTGCTGAGACCACTACTGATACAAAATTCAAAATAATGTACAGGAAGAAGCCCAAGGTGAATCTAGTAAATGAGCAAGAAGAGATAGTGGATACAATTGAGATCATTGATACATATTTAATAGTCAGATATAATGAACCTCCCATTGTTTCAGAGTAAACTCATCAGCCATCAACCTCTAGTGCTTAGATTATCTGGAAGTAGCATAGTGTAGAGGTCTCTTCATCAAGAAAACCAGTAGAAAAAGAAAATGATATAATAGAGAAGTATAAAGAAATCAAACTGAAAAATGAAGCATTTAAAGCTGTGACTTATGCCCAATATTGGAAACAGACTCCTAGTGGTCAAAATAGGTTACTTTCAGCCTTTGATTTCAAGACTAGGAATATGCAAATGAACTTTTTGCAGCCAACAATGCAGAATCCAAAATCATCAATGGACTACAGGAAAACATCATTTGAAGTTATGGCTAAATATGTTCATCCTATCAATCAAAATGAATTTCATAAAAATGCAGGAGAAATGCTATATTCTACTATGACCAACAAATCTATGAGTGTAAAAAAACTATGAAATTCTCTAGAGAATATCAAAGCACAGTTAAAACTAGAGAAGGCTTACTCACAAGCCAAGGATAACAGAATAAATCACTTGAAGGTCATGGAGGTTGGATAAGATCCAAAATCAATCAAAGCAACTGAAGAGATTATCAAAAATAAGAATGTAGACATTGTTGCATTGAAAAAACAGCTGAAATTACCTCCCCCTAAACATCCACAAACTAAAGAAGTTTTGGAGAATGAAATCTAGAAAGATGAAATGATGAATCTCATCATACAGTTGATAGCTCAACTGAAAGAGATGGAGAATGAAATGGATAAATTAGTGCAGGAAAATAAGGCAAGAATGGAAGCAGTTACTATTACTTCCATTCCCATAGCCTCAACATCAAATTCAGTAGCTACACCAGTTCCAGTGACAATTTTTTTTTCCAGAAACAACAACTACTACACCAGCAACAACAACAACCCATCCCACTGATGAGGCAGGTAAACTGATTAAAGCTATGAAATACATGCCAATCCAAACAACTGAGATTAATATACTTCAAGAACAAGTAAAAATTCTAGAAGATGAAAATAAATTGGCACATATCACGCCTAAGGCTGAAGCACAAAAATCAAATAGATTGACTGACAAAGTTCCCAAGTTAGGAATACAGTTTACATTGGCAGAACCCTTGGCCCAAGAAAAGCAACAAATATGGGCCAATATCATTAACTTTTTTAATGATATTTGGCCATCTATCCAAATTATTTTTGAGCAGAAATATTTGATAAAGGAAGCAAGTGAAGCAATTCAAAAAGTCAAAGAAGAACTTGAGAAGAAACCAGAAGAGTGTTGGGAAAATACTGAGAGGGGGGGGGTGAATCAGTATTTATGACTTAATCAAAACTTTTTATTTTTCCATTCACTAAAACCCATACGCTACTTTGCTGAAGCTAACTAGCGTATACACATGGATATCCTTCATAAAACTCGTGTATACACAGAGATCTGGTTATGCCATTAATTCTTTACTTATATCATTCCATCATTCATTCATTAGATGTTCAATAAACTGTAAACATGTGCTGTAAGAACAGAATAAATCATCACACATAAGCAACACACATGAAAACCAGGATTTTAGGTGGAAACCCAAGTCGGGAGAAAACCACCGCTGCCGTTGTCCTAGCCTTCAATATTTTATTATAGAGAAAACATCTTACAACATATGTGCTAGCGCAGCCTCCTACTAGCACGCAGGCACCCACCCGCGCTCGTTTACCAGCCTCTCTTGGAAGGGAGCTACGACCCCCTGATCTCATTTACCAGCCTCACCTGGAAGGGAGCTACAACCCCCTGACTGAAGGCTACAACCCTCAGCACCACCATGGACCACGTTTCATCAATTTTCACACTAGATCCAAAGCTTCCTTTAGAACACAACTTGCAAACCACGTTTCATCATATTTTCAGACTGGACCCACTCCATACATTTGAGCTCAATCATACATCATCAACAGATAGCAGTAACACAACAGAACAGATCAGACATTTGATACTTCATACTTCAGCAAACCCTAATCTTCATACGCGCTTTCCTTTCACTGATCCTGCGTATATACGCGCCTTCGACCATACAAACCCGCGTATACTTCTGTACACATTACAGAGCTAATTTTACTTCCCATACGCGCTTTCTCTTCGGAAAACCCGCGTATATACGCGCTTACTCTGCGGCGAAATAGCGTATAGTTCTTCAGACATTTAGGTCATTGCAATTCTTCAGAACAGATACATCACTCATATTTTACCCTTTACTTCAGAAAAATGTTCGCCTCATCTTAGATCTAATCATTCCATAAACAGATCTAGCAGATACAAATACATTCCAGATCTAGATTCTCTTCTTCATCATTTCTTCATTGGTGCATCATACATTCAGATCTTTCATTCAACTGTAACCCTTTCCATTCAGATATGCTTCAGAGAGAAGTATTCATTCAAGCTCAGACTTCTTCCACACATTTGCATAATGAATTTCTTCTCCTTATATAGGTTTACCCTTTATCAATACCATGAGCCAAAACCACATTACTTTCGATGGTATTCCTGGACGGGGTCACATAGACGAATCATTACTCAATACAATGGGTCAATACCATGGTGGTTACCCCTAGTTTTACATATTTAGAGCGCTTTTTACCATACGCGACTTGGCACGTTATTTCTCGCGTGCATACGCTACTTTATCTAGAAAAATCCGCGTATGACTTGAGACATACTCTTTTCATCATGTTCTAGTACATACTGACATTCCTTCCATCATTACCTTCTGTACTCATTGTATATACATCAAATTTACATCATTTAACAAGTTCATCAAGACATATTCCATCAGGGACAACTTCAACAAGTAGGTTGCCATCATCTTCTTCAAGTTGGTTGCCATCAAGGACAACACTCAGCATCATATTGCCAACAAAGAGGCCACTGAGATTATTAAGTTTCTTAATTCTAATAACATGCATGAGTTAGAATAAATTGGAGTAAGTGACATAACTAAAACAATCCTAGAGGTTAAAAAGGTAATTTCCAAGAGAAACTTGATGACACAACTTGAAGATAAGTGTCAAACCTGTTGGGAAAAATACTGAGAGGGGGGGGGGGGGGGGGGGTGAATCAGTATTTAGGACTTAAAAAAAATTTTTTACTTTTCCATTCACTAAAACCCATACGCTACTTTTCTGAAGCTAACTAGCGTATATACGCGGATATCCTTCATAAAACTCGCATATACACAGAGATCTTGTTATGCCATTAATTATTCACTTATATCATTCCATCATTCATTCAGTAGATGTTCAATAAATTGTAAACATGTGTAGTAAGAACAGAATAAATCATCACACATAAGCAACACACATGAAAACCAGGATTTTAGGTGGAAACCCAAGTCGGGAGAAAACCACCGATGCCGTTGTCTCAACCTTCAATATTTTATTATAGAGAAAACATCTTACAACATAAGTGCTGGCGTAGCCTCCTACCAGCACGCAGGCACCCACCTGCGCTCGTTTACCAGCCTCTCCTGGAAGGGAGCTACGACCCCCTACTCTCGTTTACCAGCCTCTCCTGGAAGGGAGCTACAACCCCCTGATCTCGTTTACCAGCCTCACCTGGAAGGGAGCTACAACCCCCTGATTGAAAGCTACAACCCTCAGCACCACCATGGACCACGTTTCATCAATTTTCACACTAGATCCAAAAGCTTCCTTTAGAACTCAACTTGCAGGCCACTTTTTCATCATATTTTTAGACTGGACCCACTCCACACATTTAAGCTCAATCATACATCAAACTAATACTTATAACACATTGACAGATAGCAGTAAACCAACATAACAGATCAGACATCTCATACCACAAACTTCAGCAAACCCTAGTTTTTCATACGCGCTTTCCTTTCACTGATACCGCGTATATACGCACCTTCGACCATACAAACCCGCGTATACTTTTGTACATATTACAGAGTTAATTTTACTACCCATACACGCTTTCTCTTCAGCAAACCCGCGTATATACGCGCTTACTCTGCAGCGAACTAGCGTATATTTCTTCAGACCTTTAGGTCATTGCAATTCTTCAGAACAGATACATCACTTAGATTTTACCCTTTACTTCAGACAGATGTTCGCCTCATCTTAGATCTAATCATTCCATAAACAGATCTAGCAGATACAAATACATTCCAGATCTAGATTCCCTTCTTCATCATTTCTTCATTGGTGCATCATACATTCAGATCTTTCATTCAACTGTAACCCTTTCCATTCGGATATGCTTCAGAGAGAAGTATTCATTCAAGCTCAGACTTCTTGCACACATTTTCATAATGAATTTCTTCTCCTTATACAGGTTTACCCTTTATCAATACCATGAGACAAAACCACATTACTTTCGATGGTAGTCCTGGACGGGGTCACATAGACGAATCATTACTCAATACAATGGGTCAATACCATGGTGGTTACCCCTGGTTTTACATATTTAGAGTGCTTTTGCCCATACGCGACTTGGCACGTTATTTCCCGCGTGCATACGCTACTTTGTCTAGACAAATCCGCGTATGCCTTGAGACATACTCTTTTCATCATGTTCTAGCACATACTGACATTCCTTCCATCATTACCTTCTGTACTCATTGTATATAAATCAGATTTACATCATTTAACAAGTTCATCAACACATATTCCATCAGGGACAACTTCATGAAGTAGGTTTCCATCATCTTCATCAAGTGGGTTGCCATCAAGGACAACACTCAGCATCATATTTCCAACAAAACCATGGAGATTACAGTAAATGGATTCATGAATAAGCTTGATTTTTTGAGGTAGAAAGGAAAGCCTAATCCATTACTGATAAATGACAGACTAATGAGGCAGGTAGATTATGACAAGAAGATCAAAGAAGTGGCAAAAGAGAATTCCAACAATTCCTCTTTAAAAGGAATTCCTACAGGCAAAGTACTCTATTAGAATTTTGAAAATCTCTTTTACCTCCAGCATGAGGTAAATCATATCTTTGTAAACAAGCCTACATTCACCAAATACATTGAAGCAGATGATATTTACAGGAGGATGGTAACGATAAAAATCCAGAGGAAGAAACTTGGGAGAAATTATATGATTTACTGTGACAGTTAAAAATTAAAGCAGGTAAACCAAGCAGTCGAGGTTAAAGAGTGAACAGAGCATTCAGATAAAGGTAAAAGATAGAGTTTAAAGATAAAAAAAAAAGATTAAAATAAAATTTCATCCAACGTAAATATGGAGCTAGCATGAAAGAAATAGTCAGAGAGATGAAGAAACAAAATATAAGTAAAGCAAACAACAAACCAAATAAGCAGGGACAACTTACATTAGTTACATAGGCATCTCTATCTTCTTTCATGAAGATATTTTATTTCCCTTGAATAAATCCTAAATCAATTTTAGGATATTTTCTATTAGTTTTTGTATAAATACTTCAGAAATTCGAAGTATTAGGGTGGATTCCTGAACATTTGTATAGTTGTAATTGATCTAAATACCTGAGGGTTTATTGTACCATTTTAAAGTCAACAGACTGGACAAGTAATAAATGCATTGCATTACGGGATTCATGTGTTGAGCTACTTCAGTGAAGTATATTTAAATTGTTCATTTTTATTTCTTAAGTATTCCATAAACTTGTATGTTTTTCCAAATTTAAATGTTATAACAGGAATACTATTGTAGAAATTGTTTAAGTACACTCTGTTCTGAACTGTTATTCATTTTAATGTTTTCTTATGATATCTAGATCCAAGAATCCTTAATTTCTCTCCCATCTCGATTGACCTCTTTCTCCTTCCTTCATCATCTGGTTTAAGGAATCCTTAACTGCTCCTTTATCCTGATTGAAAAACACTTCACCATTCAGACTTTAAAGATATGATTTTTCTTAGCTACTCTGCTCTGTGAATAGTTCCTTTAGAACTTGATTCTGTCCTCTTTTCTTGATATTTTTACTCCATAGCCCAATGGAAATGTATAAAAGACAATTATCCATCTAAATTATTAATTCCACCAAAACAAACCAAAATCAAACAAAATCAATCTTACATAACTAGCCTAAAATCAGTTGAAAACAATAAATTTAAATCATAAAGAGAGAGCCCTCTCTGAGCATTAGGAAGGCTAGATCCCGATCTCAAAAGTAGGTTGATAGTTACCTCTAGTGTTTCTTGAACACACATAACAACCCTGGGAAATTTTGGAGTGATAACATACTGGCAACCATACTGGGGAAATCAGTCCTCAGTTTTAAATAAACCTTAAAGGAAACACTTTTCCTCATCATTTCACCTTAAATTTTATTTAGGGTTGTTAGAAATTTTCATTAAAAGTTAAAATTCTGGCTTCCAAAAGAACATACTATACCAGGGCTCATCCTGATCCACAACCTGCTATATTTTTTGACGGTCCTGACAAAATTTTAAGAAAAAAATAAAAAATAGAAATTCTAGGAAGTAGTAGTCAATTAGTCAAATCTAATTCACTCCCTAAAGAATTATAAAGCTTACAAGATATTGAATTCGATTTATCATTTTAGAATTCATTATTTAGAACCAAATCTGAAAATTCCATCTCTGGTATTGTAATAGATCCTGATTTCATTGAATTTATTGAAACAAAGAAGGAAAATATTTCACTTGATTCAGATCAACAGGTTCTAAATAATTTTGATGAAGTTGATGCTTTGACTTCAAATTTGATCAAATATATTGATGAAGCCTTTTTCTAAGATTAATTTGAGTTAGCTGCCCTAGTTTCTACTACCCCTAAGCGTTCTACCATTCCTTCAGAAATCGTAAAAATAGATCCATTTAGTTCCACCTCACCCATAATGTTCACTACAGTTCAATCCACAGAACCATTCATCCACAAGCTTCCTCTTCAACCTAAGGTTTCATTCCCATATTCTAGTGCTCCAAGTATATATTGTAGCATTCCAACTACATCCTCAAGTGTTCCAACTTCATCTGCAAGCACTTCAAGCACATCTCCAAGCACTACCACTTTACCTCCTAGCCAAGCTAGAATATTAGCCATGGGAGCCAGATATGCTCCTTTGGTCTTACCAACTCAATTACATGCCATGCCACAAGACTATTAGAGTAAAATATTTCAGTTTGATGGTACTGGTCAATATAATTCCCAACAACATGTAAACAAAATGACTGATTACTTTGAATTACATGAAATTGATGAAGTTGATGTTCAAATGAGATTGTTTACACAAACATTAGCAGGAGATATAAAGAAATGGTTTAAAAGTTTACCTGTTGGTCATATTGCTGATTTATATGCTTTCCATATATTTTTTATCAATAGATGGGAAAGAAATAAAAACCCTTTACAAATATTGTCTGAATATGAAAACATCAGAAGAGCTCCTAATGAATCTGTTCAAGATTATTGTACTAGGTTTAACAATATTTATAATGAAATTACTGACGATATCAAACCTCCACTAGAATTGGCCCTAATCAAATTTCCTGATGGTTTTGATACTGATATGTCTTATCAATTGAGAGAAAGAAACCCTGCAACATTAGAGAAAATGAAAAGTGATGCAGTTAGTGTATAAGAAAACTTGTTAGCTAGAAGATCTAGGATGAGAAATGAAAGAAGAGTAACCATTAAGGATGAACCATCCACATCATATACTAAAATAGATAGTTTAGCTAAAAGCATGGAAATAATAATGGATAGATTAGAAAACATGGAAATAAAACCACATTGGGATAATCAACAAGGTCCTCAAATTAGAAAACCTAACTTTAGGAAAAATCCCAATATTTTTAAATCTAGAAAAATAGCCCCTGATAAATAAATTAGACCGCCTTTCCAAGAGAACTATGTTGAGATTTCTCAACAAAATGATGAAGACCATGACACCTAGATTAACTTAATGGCAATAAATACTGAAAATACTATTTTCTTACCCAAGAAGAACAAGAATTATACATGCTGCAACAATTACAGTTAGAATCTGGAGTGTCTTTTGATTATAAACAAGGCTATGAGTCTGCAATATATGAAGTTCACAAAAAATATAGCCTTAGAAGTAAGAAAAACATAGAAGCCCTTACTAAGAAAATTGTCCAAATTCAAACCAAGAAAACAGTAGAAGCTCCTGTGAGCAAAGTCCTATAAATCCTCCCTAGAGAAACTCAAAAAACCTCAAGCCCTAAGATTGTAGACATCACATCTACTGATACTAAAACTTCAACTGATGCTAAAACTACCACTGCTACTCAAACTTTCCCAGATAAGAAAATTGAAAGTAAAACAGTGGAAACATAAACTAAAATACTAACTATAGATAAAAAAGGCAAGAATACACAAACTGCAATTGGTAAAGAAGAAATCATTCAGTTAGGAAAAACTCAACTACCATTCAATATTCAAGTTGATTTAGCCAAATTGAAAATACCAGTTCCTTTAACAAAACTAGTTAAAAATGATTCGTACAAAGCCCAAATCACTGAAACACTGAATATAGGTGAATTAGAAGACTTTATTAATCTAAATGATGATCAACGAGAACTATTATTTAGCCCTGAAGTTAATGGTAAACATCAACAAGGAGGTGTCCCTCCATTCTACATTAGCTTGAACATTCATGAGAAAATTTTACACAATGCAATGTTAGATTCTGGAGCATCCCGCAACTTAATGCCAAAAGCTGAAATGGAAAAGTTGAATTTAGAAATCACTAGACCATACAAAGATCTGTTTTCATTTGATTCTAGTCAAGTTAAATGTCTTGGCTTGATAAAAGATTTGTGTGTTACTCTAGTTCAATACCCAGCTAAGATTATTATCATGGATATTGTAGTTGCTGATATCCCTCCAAAGTATGGAATGTTATTATCTCACTCATGGGGAGAAAAATTGTAGGGATCACTATAATTAGAAATGTCCTATGCCACAATTTTAGTATTTGGTAAGCCCAAAAATCTTTACAGGGAAAATTTGATGAAATACATGGTAATTAGTGCAGAAAACTCGAAAAATTATCCTATTTATTCTCTACATTCTGATATGGATTCTTTCATCTTATGTAATTTAGACACTGGAAAAGATAAAATTACAACAGTAGAACAGAAACACAAAGAAATTGACAGTGACAATATATTTCATGAATCAATGTGGCACTTAGATTTCGATGGTTCTATGAACAGATTAGGAGTAGGAGCTGGAATATGGATTTATAACTTAGAGAATGATCATCTGAAGGTCATGCCTTTAGGTTAAAATTTAAATGCATTAATAACATGGCAGAGTATGACGCGTTAATCTTAGGACTGCAAATTGTAAGGAAACTTGGAGCCAAGAGAGTTTCTATCATGGGAGACTCATAATTAATCATAAATCAAATCAAAGGAGAATATCTTGTGAATAATCCTAGACTGAGCCAATACAGAGAAACCATTCTAGATTTGATTTAGTGTTTTCTCGGAACTAACTTTGTTGTTATTCCATGGAAAAAAATATGCAGGCACATAGTTTGGCTAATTTTTCTAGCACTTGCAGATTACCTTTTTTAGCCAAATCACCAATACACTATAGAGATAAGAAATAGGTCAGCTATACCTGATAATTTGAAATATTGGCAGATATTTTCACAAGACTCTCAAATCTACAATTTTATGAATGCCGAGGGAGAATTTCAAAACTGTAACATAGATACTAATTGTACAGTAGACTACACTATAAATAGTGAGACAGATATAAGTGATGTAGATAAAATAGAACCCACTAAATTCACTAGAGTAGAAATAGATAAGTTAGAAACCGTAGAAATAGAAGAAATAGCCAATGATGAATCAAAGATTTTAAACCTTAAAAATAACTTTTTTCCTGAGGGATTAGCCCCATTAGAAGATATTTTTGATTCAAATGACGTAGCTAGAAAACAAAAAATGGAGCCTTTAAGATATGACTCTGACATAGAAGAATGAAACATAGGAACAGAAGAAAAACCCAAGCTTGTCAAATTATCCAAAGCATTACCTCCAGCTAAAAATCTGAAATACATAATTATGTTTAAATAATTTCAAGATGTCTTTGCTTGGAGTTATGAAGACCTTAAATCTTATGACACCAGCATCATTCAATATAAAATAGCCATGAAAGAAAATCAGAGACCCTTTAAACAAAGTCTTAGGAGAATTAATCCAGTCCTTATGCCATTGATTGACAAAGAAGTAACAAGGATGTATAAGGCACAAATCATAGCACCTATTAGATATTCTGATTAGGTCTCAAATTTAGTTCCCACTGGAAAGAAAATAGGGGAAATCAGATTTTGTGTTGATTTTCGAAATTTAAACAAAGTGTCACTGAAAGATAACTATCCTCTCCCCAAAATGGATCATATTTTACAAAGGGTAGTAAGATCATCCATAATGTCATTACTTGATGGATTTTCTAGATACAACCAAATCCTAGTTCAACCAAAATATCAAGCAAAGATTGCATTTACCACTCCTTGGGGGACTTTAATGTATTTGAAAATTCCCTTTAGATTGATGAATGCAGGAGAAAAATTTCAAAGAGCTATGGATATAGATTTTTCCAAGGAGATTCATGAATTTTTATCAACAATATTTTCCAAAACAGAAAATGAACATCTAGATCATTTGAGAAGAGTTTTTATTAAATGTAGAAAATTTGGCATTTCCTTGAATCCCAAAAAGACACTCTTTGGACTAGAAGAAGGTAAAATCTTAGGACACATAATTTCAAAGGAGGGAATAAGAATTGATCCAACTAGAATAGAGGCAATTTTAAACATTATTCATCCTAGAAACATCAAATAATTACAAGCATTCTTAGGTAAAATTACTTTTCTTAGAAGATTCATTTCTAATTTAGCAGAACTAATCAGAGAATTGAATAAAATGTTGAAGAAATATTCAGCACTTAAGTGGAAAATAGAGGCTAAACAAACTTTTGAAGCAATCGAAGAAGCTATGACTAAAACAAATGTCCTCATAAGTCCTAATTTCAAAAAAGATTTTATAATTATTTCTTTTTCTTCAGAACACACCATTGCAGCAGTCTTGTTGCAAAAGAATGATTAGGGTTATGAACAACCTATTGTTTCTTTCAACAAATCATTAAGAGATGCCACACTAAAGTACAATATAATGGAAAAATAAGCACTTTCTTTAGTTAAATCCATTAAATATTTCAGAGTGTACATTTTATACTCCCACATAATTTCATATGTTCTAAATTCAGTAGTAAAGGACATTCTAACTCAGAATTGGCCTGATGGAAAAAGAGGCAAATGGATTGCCACTATATTGGAATGTGACATTGAAATAAAGCCTACAAAATTTATTAAAGGTCAAGGTTTAGTCAAACTCATGGCTGAATCGAATTGTCGGGACTTAGATATTAATTTCATTTCTCAACTAGATGATCATGAAGAGATGGCGACTCCACAGATCAGTGAAGCTTTCATAGATTCACCATGGTATGAAGACATCATATTTTTTTTACTTAATCTACAAGATCCTCTTGTTTTATCTAGAACTAAAGGTAGATTCTTGAAAATGCAAGCAATGAAGTATTATATCATAGATAATGCTTTATTTTGGAAAGATCATGGTGGCATTTTATTAATCTGTTTATTAAAAGATGAAGCCGATAAAGTAATGTAGGAGTTTCATGTAGGAGACTATGGAGGACACCTCTACTAGAAGACAAATGATAATAAAATCTTGAGGGCAGGTTTTTATTGGCCCACTCGTTTTACAGATGTTAGAAAGTATGTGACCTTCTATCACAAGTGTTAGATATTTGAAGGGAAGAAGAAAATTTTACCATTACCCCTCAAACCAATCTCTGTAGAAATTCCATTTCAACAACAGGGTTTATACTTCATTGGTGAAATTCACCCACCCTCCTCAGCCCAACATAAATGGATATTGACATCCACTGATTATTTTACCAAGTGGATATAAGCCATCCCTTTTAGAAAATCCACTGATTCTGTCATTATCTCATTCCTTGAAAAAAACTTCCTTTCTAGTTTTGGATGCCCATAAAAGCTCGTTACTGATAATGTAGCTATTTTCAAATCCAAGAAAATGGTATACTTTTGTAACAAATACCACATTAACCTTGGCCATTCCACTGCCTATTACCCTCAAGGTAATGGACTTGCAAAATCCTCAAACAAAAGCCTGGTTAATATCATCAAGAAACTGTTAGAAGATAACAAGAAGACCTAGAATAAAAGGTTGGTTAATTCCTTATGGGAAAACAGACTAACTACCACAAAATATATTGGTACATCTCCCTATAAATTAGTATATGGGATGGATGTTGTTTTTCCATCCTCATTGGTGCCATTAATGAAAATGATTCAATATCTTCAAGTAGAACCAAATGATATCCAAAAGAGGATAACTCAAACTATTCATTTGCAACAAACCAGGGAAGAAGTCTTTATCAAATCACAAGTGATCCAAGATAAAATCAAAAATATTTTTGATAAGAAAACCAAAGCTGATGATCTCTACATAGGTGATAAAGTAATAAAATGGGATTCCATAAGAGAAGAAAAAGGTAAACATGGTAAATTTGATTTTCTATGGAAAGCCCCATACAACATTTATGGTTACAGAGGTAACAATGCATTTTTCTTGAAGGAGTTAGCTGAAACAAATCTACTAGGTGGGCCATTCAATGGTAGAATTTCGAAGCACTACTTTTCCTTGGATTAACATTAATTAATTTGATTTACTTTGCTTATTGTAAATAACATTGCAAAGTTTAGATTGG
The DNA here is from genome assembly GCA_034641835.2 of Pinus albicaulis. Taxonomy (NCBI): domain Eukaryota; kingdom Viridiplantae; phylum Streptophyta; class Pinopsida; order Pinales; family Pinaceae; genus Pinus; species Pinus albicaulis. Next base: position 778,456,914 of record CM076570.1, read on the forward strand.
ATTGGATGATTAGCTTTTGAAGTTGAAGCCCAAAGAGAAGGCCCTAAGCTTCGAAAAGGTATAAAATCATATAATTGAATAAAGGAGAGCTCAGAAAGCAGTTCCAAGGCATGCAAAGTCAAAGTTTCAAGGCCACTGATCTCAAAGTTCTTGACATCTCACCAGGAGATGAGATGCCATCCCCATGTGGAGCCACTGTTAGGGTCCTATAATAATAGGGATCATAATTTTGAATTGACTCTGATAAAGTCTTCTAATATTGTACATAATTTTGCTTTCTACAAAATGTTTTCCCATATTAAAAAAATGTAAAGTGGTAAGTCCTAAAAGAAAAACCAAGGACTAAAGGAAAAAGATCAAAAAATAATATAAAGTATGAACCCCACAAAAAGAGATAAAAATAGATCATGCAAGTGTTGCACATTCAAATGCCACTACTCTTAGTTTAATTTTTCAAATAAAATTGTGTGCAACTTTTCCAAAATGCCACAATTCATGACGGTCAAATAGTTTAATCTTGACTCATTCATGCTTTTAAATTTCAAGTCATGATAGTTAGAGAATAAAGATCTAGCCAAACCATTTAATCTTGGCAGATCAATAGATAGGTAGAGAATAAAAATGAGCTCATTAGTTTAATCTGAGCCATTGGAAGTTATAAGGTTAGAAGTAGGTTAGTTTTCTTATGAAAAAAAAAATAAAAGGGTCAGCAAGCTCAAATGCACCCAATAAATGAAGAAAAAATGTTAAGGTAAATGAAGGGTAGGCAGAAGAACTTTTACAAGTCATGGAAAACAGGAATTGGTTCATCTCATATCACTAATTTTCCCCTAAATACCCTTCCCCTTGCTTAAAATCATATTTTCCTTTCTTAGAAGGCATTTTCCCTTGTAAAATACCCCTTTCCCCTCATTCTAACCTTTTCTGCTTATTTCACCCCTTTACCCTTCCTAAAATCTCTTTTCCTAGTTAAAAAACACATTTTCCTTTGAAAAAAGTAACTTCCCTTTACTAATTCCATTTTTCCATTTAAAACACACCAAAATCCACTTATCCTAAGTTTTGAATATATAAAATATATCAGACCCCAATGTAAGAACCTTCCCCGATATTATTTTAACCCGACCCATTTCATATATTACTCCTTGATCCCATATATCATTAAGCTCTAATATATATTTTATATATTAATTCTCGCATACATATTTCATTAATCCCCCATTCATTTTTACTCATTTTATTTAATATGATCCTGAGTCCCATACAATATTAACCCCTTTTATATTAATTTAAACCTATAGTTTATATATATCCCAGTCCCACTTTACTATAACCCCACTCATATTACTTCCCATTAAAGTATTAACCCCTCCATATAAACCCTTCTGCTTTAAAATATTTCTTGACCCCACCTCTCACAAATCCTCGACTCATCCCTCAACACCCGTCAACCGTCTGATTGGCGTCTATCTGATCCAACCACTCCCAAGCCATTTCGCACTCTTCACTGCCTGATTTTTAAAACCATTGGGGGAGTGAAAAATGGGTGGTTTCACACCCCTACCCATTTGCTACGTGGCACTCCCACATTTCATTGCACTCCCCATCCTGAAACCACTTTACTACCTTTTTGCGTGTGATAAATGACCAACCTGTCTTTCGTGCATTGAAGTGAAACCACCCTACTATTTGAATTTAACCTCTCACCAACAAGTTTAACTACCATTGGTTAAAATCAATAAAACCCGCCCTTAAACAATTTTACACCATTTCTTCTGAAGATTGCGAGAAAATAACCTCTGCCGACCTATTTTGAAGCTTATCTAGACTTGAATTCAAGCCTTTTACTACCAGAATTGTTTCCAACTCAGATTTGAAGCTTTATAAGACCAAGAAAACCTCTGTTGTGACTAGAATCCCTTCTGCAGACCGAACTACAACATTTCACATGTATTCCTAAGCATCTGAGACCATTTAATTAAGAAAAAAAGTAATAACTGCTAATTGAACAAATTAAATGGCCTCCCAGAGCATAATCTATGTTAATCCTCTGCAACCAACTATAATTGATGTTGAACACACCCCTCTAGCAGAAAAAGTCTTCAAGATCAGTGACACAATCACTAATTTCAACCTCCTAGATATCCACTACTGGAGCCATGATAAATTCATAGACCAGGCCAATGATATCCTCCTCTGGGATTCAAATCTACCAAGGTATATCTTCCCATAGACATTCTAGTTTCCAAAAACCATCAGACCCTGTCAAATTAATTATCTACCCAATGATAGAGCCCTAGTAACCCCAAGAAAAGAGATTTTGTTCACAATCACTACAGAATCCATAAATCAGATGTTTCAAATCCAACCCAAGCTTGATGAAGCCCCATTATCAATTGAAATCCTCACTGAATTATGTCTGAAGTTGGACTTCCCAAAGAGGTTACAAATATTCCAAACCTTTCTCCCCTCCATCAGTAAAAACCCCAAAGAGTAACCCTCCTTACTTAGCTTCAATTTTTCTAGAGAGAACCAGATAGATTGTCACAATGTTGTCTTACATTTAAGGGTACTTCACAGATGAATCTGAAGATGCCTCTATCTTAGGTTTTCTGTCCATATTCTGCCCAGGACAACCACTAGCTTCAACATTTAACTTTTCTCAATATTTATCAGATACCATCCATGAGAAATTAGTTAAATTACTAGAGGAAGGAGTGTTTAAATATTCATCAGTTTTGTTTCATTTGTTCCTGTATTTCCAATTAGAAAGGTTTGTAGTTAGCCTTCAAAAACTAGACACAGAGGGTAACCCCCAATCTCTAGTCTTTTGGACATCCTTGATCAGAAAGGATTCCATAGAATTTATCTACAAGGACTTCATTGACTCATTTTTTCATCCAGTTGTCAACATGATAAGAAGTATAAGTCAACCTAGGTTTAGTGAAGAAATAAAGAAAGTATTGCAGTTGCCAGAACAAAGTAGAATAGGAGACTGGTATTTATTCTAGAACCATACTCAAATTAGGGTGTATGGATGCCAGCTTATTCCATACAAGCTTCCCAAATCCCTCCCAATGAGATTATTTTCATTATAATACATCAGGTGGATCCAAAAATCAGATGAGGTTAATTTCCTGTCAGCAAAGAAGAAAACTTAGTTTAAGATTAAAAACTAGCTTGGTCCTTTCATTTGCAGTAGTAGGAATGTTGGACAACAAGTAGATAAGTGTTTACAATATTTCAAGTTCAATGATAGTTTCAAATGGCAGTATGATCCTTTGGGAGTCATCAACAAGTTAAGAGTAAAATTCAAATTAACTCCTTTTGTTCATTAGTCAAAACTAGATATTGAAAAGTATTCCAACCAGTCTGAGTGGTTGGAAAATACTTTGCAAGAGGTGGAGAAACTAGTTGAGACTAGTTAAATCCTGCATACTCCAACCCCACAAGATAGGAACTCTAAGAGAGCAAGAGAGGAATGCTCATACTCTGCTGAGACCACTACTAATACAAAATTCAAACTAATGTATAGGAAGAAGCCCAAGCTAAATCCAGTAAATGAACAAGAAAAGATAGTGGATAAAATTGAGATCATTGATACAGATTTAATAGTCAGAGATAATGCACCTCCCACTATTTCAGAGGAAACTCCTCAGCCATCAAACTCTAGTGCTCAGATCATCCAGAAGCAGCATAGTGTAGAGGTCTCTTCATCAAGAAAACGAATAGAAAAGGAAAAATATATAATGGATAAGTATAAAGAAATCAAAATGAAAAATGAAGCATTGAAAGTTGTGAATTATGCTCAATATTGGAAACACACTCCTAGTGATCAGAACAAGTTACTTTCAGCCTTTGATTACAAGACTAGGAAGATGCAAATGGCCTTTTTGCAGCCAACAGTGCAGGCTGAAAAATCATCAGCAGGCTACAGGAAAAAAACATTTTAAGTTACGAATAACGATGTTCATCCTATTAATCAAATTGAATTTCATAAAAAAGCAGGAGAAATGTTATATTCTACTATGACCAACAAAGCTATGAGTTTACAAAAGATACAAAATTCTCTAGAGAATATCAAAGCACAGTTAAAACTAGAGAAGGATTCCTCACAAGCCAAGGAAAACAAAATCAAATCACTTGAAGAATTGGTCATGGAGGTTCGATATGATCCAAAGAACATCAAATAAGCTGAAGAGCTTATCAAAAAGAATAATGCAGAGATTGCTGCATTGAGAAAACGACTGAAATTACCTCCCATTAAACATCCACAAACTAAAGAATTTTTGGAAAATGAAAGCCAAAAAGATGAAATGATGAATCTCATCATTCAGTTGACAGCTCAACTGAAAGAGATGGAGAATGAAATGGATAAATTAGCACAAGAAATTAAGGCAAGCATGGAAGCAGTTACTGTTACTACCATTCCCATAGCCTCAATGTCAACTTCAGTAGCTACAACAATTCCAGTGACAACAGAAGTTTTAGCAACAATAGCTACTGCACTAGCAACAATAACAACCCATCCCACTGATGAGGCAGGTAAATTGGTTAAAGATATTCAGAAAATTAGAAAATAAATTGGCACAGATGATGCATAAGGCTGAAGCACAAAAATCAATCAGATTGACTGATAGATTTCAGAAGTTAGAAAGAGAGTTTACATTGGCAGAACCTTTGGTCCAAGAAAAGCAACAACAATGGACCAATATCATTAACTCTGTTAATGATATATGGCCATCTATCCAAGTTATCTTTGAGCAGAAAGATTTAATAAAGGAAGAAAGTGAAGCCATTCAAAAATTCAAAGAAGAACTTGAGAAGAAACCAAAAAAGGCCCCTGAGATTATTAAGTTTCTTAATTCTAAGAACAAGCACGAGTTCGAATAAATTGGAGTAAGTGATAGAACTAAAACAATCCTAGAGGTTAAAAATATAATTTCCAAGAGAAACTCGATGACACAACTTGAAGATAAGTGTCAAACCATGGAGCTAGCAGTAAATAGATTCATGAATAAGCTTCATGTTTTGAGGAAGAAAGGTCTACCTAATCCATTAGTGATCAATGACAGACTAATGAGGCAGGAAGAATATGACAAGAAGATCATAGAAGTGGCAGAAGATAATTCTAACAATTCCTCTTTAAAAGGAATTCCTACAGGCAAAGTACTCTATCAGATTTTTGAAAATCTCTTTCACCTCCAGCATGAGGTAAACCATATCTTTCTTAAAAATTCCTACATTCACCAAGTACACTGAAGTGGATGATATTTATAGGAGGATGGTAAAGATCAAAATTCTAGATGAAGAAACTTGGGAGAAATTATATGGTTTACTATGACAGTTAAAAAGTAAAGCAGGTAAACATAACAGTGAAGGTTAAAGAGTGAACAAAGCATTTAGATAAAGGTAAAAGATAGAGTTTAAAGGTCAAAAAAAGAGTTAAAAGAAAAGGTCAGCGAGCATAAATATGCAGGCAACGTGAAATAAACAATCAGAGAGATAAAGAAATAAAATATCAGTAAAGCAAACAACAAACCAAATATCCAGGGACAACTTGCATTAGTTACATAGGTGTCTCTATATTCTTGCATGAAGATATTTTATTTCCCTTTAAGAAATCCTAAATCAGTTTTAGGATATTTTGTATAAATACTTCAAAAATTTGAAGTATTAGGGTGGATTCCTGAACATTTCTATAGTTGTAATTGATCTAAATACCTGAGGGTTTATTGTACCATTTTCAAGTCAAAATACTGGAAAAGTAATAAAGGCATTGCATTACATGATTCATGTGTTGAGCTACTTCAGTGAAGTATATTTCAATTTTTCATTGTTATTTCTTAAGTATTCCATAAACTTTTATGTTTTTCCAAATTTAAATGTTATAACAGGAATATTATTGCAAAAATTGTTTAAGTACACTATGTTTTGAACTGTTATTCATTTTAATTTTTTCTTTTGATATCTAGATCTGAGAATCCTTAATTATTATCCCATTTCGGTTGAATTCTTTCTCCTTCCTTCATCATCTGGTTTAAGGAATCCTTAACTTCTCCTTGATCTCGATTGAAAACCACTTCACCATTCAGCCTTTAAAGATATGAATTTTCTTAGCTACCCTACCCTGTGAAAACCTCCTTTAGAACTTGATTCTATCCTGTTTTCTTGATATTTTGACTCCATAGCCCAATGGAAAAGTAGAAAAGACAATTATCCATATAAATCAGTAATCCCACCAAAACAAACCACAATCAAATCAAATCAATCTTACATAACTAGCCTAAAATCAGTTAAAATCAATAAAGTTAAATCATAAAGAGAGAGCCCTCTCTAAGCATTAGGAAGGCTAGATCCTGATCTCAAAAGTAGATTGATAGTTACCTCTAATATTTCTTGAACACATATAACAACCTTGGGAAATTTTGGAGTGATAACATAGTGTACTCTTGATTAGGCTTAAAGTAGGATAGAACATAGTTACAGATAAAAACAACAATTTCTTGAATCCAATTTGGGCTTGAATACTTTCTCTTTCTAGGCTGACTGGTCATGTTTTAGGTCCTTCCTCCAGTGGAATATTTGAATGGAACTGGTAAAAATTGGAGTTTCCAGGTGGATGATTTCAACTTTATTGTGTCTATCTTGTTGTCCACCATCAACAACCAGGTACCAATCTTGGAAAATACTCGAATCATCTAAATTTGATTGGGTTTCTGAGTTCTGAAGAAACACTAAGTTTTTTCAATAAGTGTTTCCCTAGTGTAGTCACCATTATATTGTGGCCCTGTAATTTATAATATTGGCAAGAAAAAATGACAGAGGACAACATCAAACCACCTTAGAGTCCAGGACCTAGCCTTCCTAGACTCAGAGAGGGCTCTCTCCATTTTTATGATTCAGCTTGATAATTATAAATTATGATATTAGACTAGTTATAGAAATTATGAGGGTTTTTTGTTTTGATTGATTGGGTGGTTGGACAAATAGAGCTGTGAAACTTAATCCATTGGGCTATGGAGTCATAAAAGGCTAAATTACACATCAAATTTTCAAGGGCATTCACAGGGCAATCTAACTATGCAGACTGGATCTTACTAGTAGTGTGAATATGAGATGAAAGAAAGCAGTGAGTTCATTAATAGCTAAAGAGCAGTTAAGAATTCTTTAACTATAATTTAGAAGAAAACATTAAGATAACAAACACAGAAAAAATTAAGGTGCTCTCTCTACAAATCTTAATCTAAAGTTTCAGTTTTTAAATAAGATAAATTGATGCACAACATGAAAGGATAGAGGAAAAACATTAACACAGAGGAAAAATATCACCATTAACATAGCTCAAGAATCCTGTGAACGGTCTCTTATTATTGATGCCCAGCCCAAACAATTATAGTGCTCCAATACAATGATCTTTGCAACGCAGATTCTAACAAGGCCCAACCCTTCATAATGGAAATTCAAGCATTATTTAACTAAAACTTGAGTCGGTTTCTATAATGTTCCAAAATTTTAGCCTCAAAGCTAAATGGAACATTAGAGTTAGCATCAACTCTAGTCAGTGAATAAATGGGTAGAAAAGCACATAAGTCTCCTAAGGAGGATAAAAAAACTCCAAGTGCGGAAGGAGACACTCTTTCTAGCTTAATAAAACACCTCCATGTGTGAACAAGGATAAAATCAAGCTGCTTTGACTAAGTCAACAATGCAGTTGTGGAGGAGGACGAATCCAAGGAGGAATAACACAGTTTTGGAGGGAGATGTATCTTTGGATAGAGATGACCTAATTTAGTGGGGCCAAGGGAAATAAAACTCATATTTTATATAAGGAAGAGGATGGAAAAATTATTCTTCATGTTTTAGATCATTATTCATGTCTGCTCAGACTTTTTCTTCCTCTTGCTATTTAGCAGAGTAGCAGTGTTGTTTAGCACAGGGTGTTCCCGAGTGGGAATCCCACCTATTTCCTTTGAGGATCCTCATTGGGAGAGTTTTAATTCATCATTCCACATCAGTTTTTCAAGCCAAGCTTCAGCCAACTTCATCAGCGCAGTTTTTCCAGAGATTGCAAAGTGTTGCTGGGTGCAGCAGTGGAAGGGATTGGAATCCCAGTTTCTGAGCTAGTTTATCATTGGAGGAAGGTTTTTTTTGGAGAGCTCCAGAGCTGATTAAAGAACTGTGGTATTATACCACACATTTCCCATACATTCCCAACGTTGTTCCAACTAGGGAATGCGTTATTTTGGAGGCAGTGCTAAGTGCATGGTTTGGTGGCTTCGTTGCCGAGTTTCCTTGTGATTGAGAGGTTCATACTTTCATGGGAGGAAGCCCTTGAGGGATATACATAAGATCAGACATATTTCAGCCTTATACACTCATGTGCTTCAGTTTTGCAGTGATTATTAAGAAATTTTCTGAATATCACATTTTGTATGCAAAGTGTTTGACAAGAAACCCTTGTCGGGTTATCTTGTATTTTGTATAAGGAGACTAGATCTCAGTTCTTAAAGAATATTTGATTAATATATGAGTAAATATATTGTTCTCCTAATTTTTTAGTATAAAACCCTCTCTTAGACTACGCATTCCCTTATGCAGCAACTCCAGTATTTTGCAGTCTTGGGGTTTTACCACTTTTTGGCAATCCTAGGTGTGGGAGATCTGTTTAACCCACCTAATTTGCTTTGCTTCAGCTCTATTCTTGGATTTAGGTTTTATATTGATTGATATATGGAATACAAGAGTCCATTGCACTGTTTTATTGCACATTTTTCTAGAATTTCATTTTTTTGTGCTTGATTCATGAGCTGTCCTGATTTTGGAATGTTACAGTGGTATCAAAGCATGATCTCTAGCTTAGCGTGTGAGATCCAGCTATCAGAGGAAGGAGAGATGGAAAAAATCCAGAAAGCTTCAGTATGTGAAGGAAGAAAGGAAGACAAGCTTACAAAGCTTCTTCCAAAATCTATGTAGAGCTTTCAAGGAGAGCTGAAGAAAATGAGATTGGAAATGGGATCTCCAAAAGAGGTTGAATCTAGTTTTGAATCTAGATATGCACATGGTGAGTGTGAGCACGCAGCTACACACCATGATGCACAATGCAGTCAATTGCCCAGATCTATCTTGAGATGGATATGAGGAGGAAGAATGCCTAAGATGAGAACTCTTAGTGATTTGTTGGAGGATTATGAATCTCAAACTGATAGGTTTAGAGATCATATTGATTTCCAAAATTTTTGCAAGATCCAGGAGGAGAAGAGCAAGCAGTAGGATGTAGGTAGATTTCTTCTGTCTACTTTTTCCGGATCACCTACATGTTCAGCTGAAGCCTGGGTGAAGAAGCTAGATTCCTATTTGCAGCTGCACCATATTTTCGAAGATGAAGCCATCAGAGTTGCAGCGCTGAATTTCAAAGGTAAGGCTCATGCATGGTGGATTTTTGAATCTTTTTCTTTAAGAAATGCAAACACTTTCTCTTATACAAGATTCATAGAAACTTTGATGGGAAGGTTTGGTGAAAAAATTCCTAAGGCACATGAGCAAGGAAAAGTTGAGAAAAAAAAACCCTTGCATGTGATGAAAAAAAACCCATTTTAGAAAACCATGGGAGGAGCTGACATCTTGCATTACACATTGCCAGAAGCAAGACCTCCAGTTCATATTATTGAACAAGAGGGCATGGGGATCTCCCTTTCACAGGAGGATTGAACTGTTGAGATGTTGCCCATACACATTGAGGGAGATGAGGGCAACAACGTTGTCACATATAGAGCACATCCAATGCCTCATGCAGAGGAAGGAGGAGCACATGCTCCAACAGGAGGGATTCATGTATCCTTAAGAAGTTCCCCAGGATCTCATACATAGAGGTCTAAGCACAATCAATGAGCAGCATGATTGTGCAGCGTTGCAGCTGGAAGGAGGAGGTAGGGAGGAAGAGCAACATAACTTGATGAGAGGCACACACCATTCTATATTTCAAAGAGCCAATGCAAGGAAGAGGTAGACTAATTTGTGTTGTAAAAATAGGGGCAAGGTTTCCCAACCATATATGCAGTCTACTCTTGACATTAATGTCTCACTTCATGGAGGCATTCCACTCGGGAGGCCACCAGATCTATAGTTGATGAGAGATATCTTGTCTTTGGGTTCACCACTCTTGGATTTTGGAGAGGTGAAGAGTTTGTAGGAAGACTTTGGCATGGGGGATGTCAAAGTAGCAGGTAACAACATGAGGAGAGATTCACATGCTAGATCACCAGTGCTGTCTCTTAGGAGGATTGATCCTTATTGGAGATCTCAGCTCTTGGTAGAGTACTCCAAGGATCTTGGTGCATGCATTATTCTTGATGACCCAGATGGAGATGATAGATACATGGTGGATGATGTGGTCATCTATTCCTATGACAGGATATTCTTGACTAGATCTTCTAGTCTTAAGGAGAAGCTGCTACATGCAGCACATGAGTACTTCTCTTCTATGCACCTTGATGCATATTCCCAGTTGATGGAGGAGTTCACTTGGGAGGGCATTCAACATGAAATATTTTAGCATATGGAGATATGCATATCCCGGATGGTGATAGAGAGGATGTCACAGCCACCTTCCTACTCATTGGGAGTAAGGGAGAATTTCCAGTCAAGCCATTTCAGCTCAAGACCTCAAGTACATGATGGAGGAGGTATAATTTCACATTTTGTATTGTACTTATTTTCCTTGTTTGAGCAGCATGATGTAACAAGAAGAATGATCTCTTCTTGCATATTTTATGATGATGTACTTGTAGCTACTTGTAGCATTGATTCTAGCTATCTTTTTGATGGTTTGTGGGGGAAGTCACATGATTCTTGGTGTGCACCATTGACACCATATTGTAACCTCATGTTTTCATCCTATGAGATGACTATGGCAGCAAACAAGTGGTTGGAAAATCACTTGTTATTTCTTATCTTGATGTAGGCCAAGGATGCATTGCGCTAGTTCCATGAGAGGGACCATGATTCACTCTCTAGTTGTCATTTGGCAACTTGTTTTTATTGTACCTTGCTTTCCTGTATTACTGATATGGTTTTTCTCAAGGAGAGCTTTGTATGGAGAGGAACCAATTGGATGGCATGGCACCCATATGATAGAGCAGCAGAAGACTTGTTTGTATGGGGCATCATAAAAGTTGACCATCATGATCTTACTTCATGGCTTATATGAGGGAGATATGAGGCAGCAACAAAATTTTTTGTTGATGTGGTTTCACTTTGGAGAGTATGGGAAAAAGTATTCCCATACTTTTCATGATATTTCTAAAGAGAAGGAAGGCACATTCATGGTGCAAGGAGGCTACCCTTCAGCATTGGAGGATCATGAGAGACTTCCATGTCGGGAGAAGGTCTTCTCACTTAGCAGTATGATGGTGGATGGATTTGGCATGAGGAATGTCAAAGGGAGAAGTCATGGAGTGACAAGAGCATTGTTACTAAGGCCCACGGTGCTGTCACTTGAGAGCATGTTTCTATTGATGAAGTGTTCCAAAGGGAGTATGCACCCTCTCCTCTTGCATATTTTTATGAGGGGATTCTCATGGGAAGACTCACTCATGGACATCACCCTCAGCTCACACATGATGCATGGTAAGAAATACATTTATGTGCTTGTTGATTACTCTATTGAGTATTTGTACTTTTTCACCATATGTAAACAGTGCATTGCTCCACATAAGAGCAAGATTATGTATGGGTTTCATTGTCACTTTAGGGCCAAATATTGTAATGTTGATAAACCATCTCTACATGAAATTGGGCAAGTGTTGTATTTCTTTGATTGTACACAGCTAGTATATATGGAAAATTACTGCTTTATAGTAGATGAGCTAACATGCATAGTTGCACATTATTTGAAGAACAACTTGCCACTTGATGCTTTGAATCAGCAGTTGGAAGGACTGCGCTGCATCCACCAGAGAGACCATATGTATCATCCAAACTTGCGCATAACCTTCAGCCATTTTCTGATTTGGATGTCATGTGGTGATGATGTGCCATTCATCTTGTATGGAATGGTTTGGGCTGACATGACTCATGAATTTGGAGGAAGGGTCTTTGGAGACTCAATCTTCTTCTTGCCATTGGAGGGAAATCATGTTGCAGCCCGAGATCAACATACCCTCTACACTTATCATCAGTGGAGAGGGGGAAAGTTTGGGATAGGCCCTCTTGCCTATCATTTTCATTTATTCATCCCACCTACATTTCCGGAGCACAAGGTGGAGGAGATTTTTCATGAGTTACCATGTTGGAGGGTGTCTCACTTCATTTGGATGATAGCATGGGTGAGGGAAGCACTCAATCACCCTGATGATCAACATCCCTACTTTTTGGAGGCCATGATACAAAAAACAAGTTTCCATTCACACTTTCCACCTTTGATTGATGTAGACCATTTGGTTTTGCACACTTGGGAGGAAACATTGGACTACAGTTTATTTGTAGATTCTTTTGATGCAGTGATGGAGGCTATTGATGGGAGGCCACATGAGGAGGAGGGGAGGAGTTTTGATCTCCTTATACATTTTCTTGAGAACAAGAAAATATTTTGGAGGTGAGGACTATATGTTCCAAAATTTTAGCCTCAAAGCTAAATGGAACATTAGAGTTAGCAACACCTCTAGTCAGTGAATAAATGGGTAGAAAATCCCATAAGTCTCTTAAGGAGGATAAAAACACTCCAAGTGCGAAAGGAGACACTCTTTATAGCTTAATCAAACACCTCCATGTGTGAACAGGGATAAAATCAAGCTGCTTTGACTAAGTCAATAGCGCAATTGTGGAGGAGGAGGAATCCAAGGAGGAATAACACAGTTTTGGAGGGAGATGTATCTTTGGATAGAGATGACCTAATTGAGTGGGACCAAGGGCAAGAAAACTCATATTTTATATAAGGAAGAGGATGGAAACATTATTATTCATGTTTTAGATCATTATTCATGTCTTCTCAGGCTTTTTCTTCCTCTTGTTGTTTAGCAGAGTAGCAGTGCTGTTTAGCACAGGGTGTTCCCGAGCAGGAATCCCACCTCTTTCCTTTGAGGAGCCTCATTTGGAGAGTTTACATTCATCATTCCACATCAGGTTTTCAGGCCAAGCTTCAGCCAACTTCATCAGCACAATTTTTCTAGAGATTGTGTAGTGTTGCTGGGTGCAGTAGTGGAAAGGATTGGAATCTCGGTTTCTGAGCTAGTTTCTCATTGGAGGAAGGTTTCATTCACTTGAGGGACCTGTTTGGAGAGATCCAGAGCTGATTAAAGATCTGTGGTATCAGACCACACATTTCCCATACATTCCTAGTTCTGTTCCAACTAGGGAATGCGTTATTTTGGAGGCAGTGCTTAGTGCATGGTTTGGTGGCTCCATTGCAGAGTTTCCTTGTGATTGAGAAGTTCATCCTTTCATGGGAGTAAGCCCATGAGGGATATACATCATATCAGAAATATTTCAGCCTTCCACACTCATGTGATTCAGTTTTGCAGTGATGATTCAGTAATTTTCTGAATATCACATTTTGTATGCAGAGTATTTGACAAGAAACCCTTGTTGGGTTATCTTGTATTTTGTATAAGGAGACTAGATCTCAGTTCTTAAATAATATTTGATTAATATATGGTTAGATCTATTTTTATCCTATTTTCTGAGTATAAACCCCCTCTTAGACTGCGCAGTCCCTTATGCAGCAACTCCGGTATTTTACAGTCTTGGGGTTTTAACACTTTTTGGCAATCCTAGGTGTGGGAGATCTGTTTAACCCACCTAGTTTGATTTGTTTCAGCGCTATTCTTGGATTTAGGTTTTATATTGACTTATATATGGAATCCAAGAGTCCATTTCACTATTTTATTGCATATGTTGCTGGAATTGCGTTTTTTTGTGCATGATTCATGAGTTGTCCTGATTTTGGAATATTATAATTTCCCTAATCTACTTTGGAAAAATTCATTAATTACAAAAAAAATGAAATTAGACAAGTGTGGCCATGCAAGGCCCAAGAAAAAATCTCTGGAAAAACACCAACCCTATAATTAATTTTGGGCAACTCTTCATGGATCCAAAAACTTCGATGGATCTTTGTAAGATCAAAAAGTAGGCTTGAAGGTGGATGTGATGGTCATGAAGAGGCAACCTATGGTGGCTCTAACATCTGGCCCTGCTTTTCAGAAATTTGACGTTGGGTACTTAAATCTGGTGCAGTGTTATCCAATTTTCATTTATTGGTGATAGCGGTGATGTGTTTACTGCCTTTTCTACTTCTGCTAGTATATTACAAAATCTTTGAATGAACGCCCTTTACCCGACTCGACCTCCTTCACTTGCATTCCTTGTAGGGGCTTATTCTACCACAAGTACTTCATGTTGTGTTTAGCCTATTTCTTCATAAAACAACGTGTAAACCACATACGCCCGGACTTGAAACCCTTTAGATTTCATCTTGGAACCACATTGCATCCGCGCCAACATCGCACTTCACATTTTTTTGTTTTTATATTTTATTTAGCACTTATCTTCTAAGACTTGCAATGTGCGCTATGCGATCGGGTCCCACCTGGAATCACACATGACACTTCAGTGACTTTAACATGATTCCTTTGCACTATATTTTAAAACTTGCAATTTTCAATTGTGATCGGGTCCCACCCTCATCGCATATTGCACTTCGGCGATCTTAACACTTACCTCCCGCACCTACCCCGTAAACTTTGCGATTTTCAATTGTGATGGTTATATCGCAAGTTAAACAATTTAACTTGTGGGTGTTATGTGCGCTATCCTCCTGAGCTTGTGACGTGCGATATGAAATCACATCACAACTTAAACAAAATAACTTGTGGGAAATGAAAAGGTAAGTTATAAAATGTGCAAAGTACGAAATGTGATGCACTAAATGCTGGAAAGTGCGAAAAGGCGAAAGGTAAGGAAAATGAAAAATACAAAGGTTTGCATGTGGATTTGGTAATGTATAAAGGTTGGATGGGTCCACCAAATCGCGTCAGCGGAGTTTTGTGTTTCGGCGATGAGTTAAGTATATGGTTGGGAAGAGAATACAACAAAAAAGTGATGGCTAGACAAGTGAGAGCTGGAGTTAACATGTGGCTATGGCTTCATTGTTGTGAGTGTCAATAAGATTCAAGATATGAGGTAGTATAAAACATAAGAAGCATGTCCAGGTGGTGGGGCAATAGTTTGTGAAGCCATTTTCAAATTTGTCCCATTTTTGCTAATGAATTTGAAAATATGTAGGACGAAGTGTAAATTTAAAATTTATCCCGTGCCAACATAATCAGTGACCTAGTGATACTATGAAATACAAGAGTCTAACAGTATTCCAGCGAAACTATTTTCTAATTCGTCCCTGGCAAAAATACCAAAAAGATGTTGTAGCTCCTAGAGATAGCCTTGAGTTGCAAAAGACCAGTGCCTAAGACATATTTAAATCATAGGTTATATGTAGACAATTTTAAGGGTGCTTATGACAGAATATGGATAAAGCGAATAATGGTTGTGGTGGGTCGGGAATGGTGAAGACTTTGGAGTCTGATTCATTTGAATTACCCTATACTGCAAGACGGCTCAGGAGACTGTATGGATTGGTGGATTTTCAAATGGGCCAAGTATCAAACAATGAGAAAAGGATTTCAAAATGTGTAGAGGTGCTGAGAAGGAACCGAGGAGGAATTTTCGAGAGACAGGCTTAAAATTCTTAAGAATCTATGTCTCGTGAACTCAGAGGAAGAAAATGTAGGTGGAATGTGACCAACAAGAGAGATTCATAGAGCGCAAATTAATGGGGCACAACAATTTTAACACATGAGTGCTATTCATACATGAATTCATGAATAAAAATGCATACCACCGACAGCTACATTACACGAATGATCAAAGCAGCAGAGCGTGGAAAGATGATTATACATAAACAGGAGATTGTTAATAAAAAGGAGAACACAGATACATACTACTCATTTCTCCATCTGGAATCAAAATAAACAACGTTGTATATCATATTATGTTCAAAAAAACTCTCCCAAATATGCATCTTAGAGCATAAAGAGCACAGTCATACAGAACTACAGCAAAAATTCTCCAAAATTCTGAACCTTTCTTTCATCTCTAAACCCTCTACATATAGGGTTATCCTTGAGGGTTTATGATTGAATAATCATTCATGATCTGCCCACATGTGTGAAAATCAAAATATCCTAACCAACTAGCAAAGCGTGCATCAAGAAATAACCCCCGCAATCAGAAAATCAAAACAAAATCAGGTGAAATCGAGATTTCACCAGCAACACATCATAATCGAATAGTAAAAGAAAAACATAGTTGGCCATGCAGGCCAAATCCTAGAATCTTCAAAATGGGGCGGAGAGGAGTGGTTGTGAACAGGCGGGAAGTTTGGTTTCCATTGCATGATTCCACCTGTTGTGGAAACCCTCCACTCCCTCATTCTCATGATTTCCACTTAACTGTTACGGAATGGCCAGTGATGCTGTGCGTGCCTCGCTATTTAGCGTAGGTTTCCTAGACAAACTGAATAAACCATAGCTATGTTTTTTATTCAAAAAACCCATGCTATGCTTGACTTTCAAAATTGTAGACCAGATTTCGGAGGGGGGCCTATGGCGCTAACACATAGCAGAATGGTTAACACTACAAAGAGTGGGACAAAGGCAGTGGATGGGCTTTTATGACATGGCAGAGGTGGGCCTGCCCACAAATTGCAGTCACGAGTTTTTGTTATGAGTAGTGGAGAGTAAATTATATGATTTGTTAAGTGCGAAGTGCGATGAGCAGAGGTGACGTGGCAAGGAGGTGGGCCCACCCGTAGATCGCAAATCGGCATTTTTTTATGCGCATCGGGGTGGCAAGTGTTAAAATTTGCGAAGTGCGATGTGTGATGGTGGAAGTGGGAGCCAACTTATATCGAAAATCACAGGTCGGGGAGTTTTGTTATGAGGAATGGAGGGTAAAGGTTAAGATCTACGATGTGTGATTTGTGATTAGTGGAGATCAGGTTGGTGATGCGGGAAGGTAAGTGGTAAGAGCTATTTCTTCTTTTGACTGCAGGGTGTCCGCCCAACGCACGTTTGGAGTGTTTGTCTTTTACTTCAGCCGTTCCTGCTCTTCATTTTCTTAGCTTCCCATGTTACCTTATTATTCATAGAAACCACAAGCCAAAAAACCAAAGGTTGACATCTATATTGTGCAGTTCAAGATATATCCAATGATGTAGAGTTTTACTCATTTAGACCTCTATGGGAAAGTACAACGCTAAGGCACTATGATTTTGGTTGAACTGATTTTTCTGTGTTAGGCCAAAAACACCAAAAACTCAAAATTTTTCATAATTTATTCAAAATTAGCCCAAAATTGTCCCATGAAGCTAGGAGATAATGTGTCAAGCAATGAGGGAGGCCTCAGCCAACAAGTCAAGTTTTTCCTTCTCCTTTTGCCTCATTAGGGTTTGTTTCAATTTCTTCTTCAATTGCTTGATTCTGATTTGAGAAATCTTATTTCTTGTGCAATAATGCATGGACATGTGCCTCTACATCTTGTTGTTCCTCTTAGCCCTCTTAAGAAGCTTCTCCAAGTGGAAATTGACCTTGTCAATCCAAAAATCCTTATTTTTCTCAATTTCAGCTGCAATTAGGTCATCAAAGTCCTCTTGAGCTAATGGTGGATATGTCTCCCTTTGCTACTCTAGTTCCCTCTTGATGCCTATTTTTCTTGGACTCCTTGCTTTAACCTTCTCTTATTTATCCTATAAATCATCAACATCAACAATTTCCTTACCTTTGGCATCATCCTTCTCCAAATATACTTTGGGCTTGCTAAGAAAAAGTTGTTTAACTTGGAGCTACTTGTTTTCTTCCTGAAGGAAAGTAATCATGAAGTTTTCTTTTGACAACTTATCCTTTAGCTCTCTAATCTTTGCCTCTTTCTCCTAGATGATATGTTGAGATGTTTTTACCTCTTCATGTACCTCTATGTCTTCCATATGAGTGTCAAATTTTACCTGTGTTTCTTCATTCAATGTTGCCTCATGTGTTGGTGTATCTTCAACTGTTGTAGCGGGTTAAGACCTTTCCACACTGGCAGGAGAAAACATTAGCCTCTTCCCTCTAGAGTAGGTCTTTGTCACCTCAGCTCTAGGTGTCCTTGTGGAACCCACCTCTTGCTGCCTTGGTGAATTCAAAGTTGTAGTGATTGCTTGACTAAGTTGGATTAGGAAAGAGTGAATTTGAATGCATGAAACCATCCCAAGACAAGTTTACATGTGAAAGCTAATGAAAAACAATGATATTCACCAAGCCATGATGGAACAAGCTAGCATTATTATCCTCTCCTTTTTTATGTACCTTCTCTTCCATTTTGACCATGCTTTTGTAAAGGTAATGAGGTAAGTTGAGAGTCTTTACATCGATGAAAAGCATCAATAGTCTCACATGATAATTATATGACTTGGAGAACCTGTTAGTGTTAGTCTAGTCATATTGCCATCAGTGATCAAAATTGCTCTTTTGCATTTGCATATTAGGAGTCCCATACCAATAAATTTCACCATTCCGCTAGGTCATGCATTCATTGATGGTAGTAATTTTTCATCAGTTTTCCCTCATAAGGTACTTTTTGATTCTCCTCTCTATTATCTTCAGTCATTAGTCACTTTCATTCTCAAAATCATGTCAGTAGGTCATAGGATGGGTCTCATTAGTTTCTAGGGTCTCACCGTGGTCAAATTAATGAGTCAAATGTCAATAAATATCAGCAAGGTCATGAGGAAGTCAATAAACTCAAAGTCACAACACCTAGAAGATCAAAGAGATATTTTATTTAGCTTGATGTAATTTTCACCTCAAAACCATGTTTTGAGGTGAAAACATGATATTTTTCCTTTATTATCATGCATTATGTAATTTTATGTCATCTTATGTAATAAGCCACAATTCAGAAGTTGTCATCTCCTCAAGATCATCACCCTGCCTTCAAATCAGTTTTACACAGTATCTTCAGCACCAAATCATCTTCCAAGTAGATCCAGCAGAAAGAGTCCAAAAAGAGCTTTCCAATAGTATATTACACTCTTAAAACTGACTTATGGATTGAAATTTATGCTTAAGTGAAGTAAAAGTCCCCTATTTCCTCAAATGATCCCTATTTCCCATTTTCCCCTTAAATTGTATGTTTAAAGTTTAATTTTATTTATAAAATCCCTATTTCCCTTTCCGATTTACAAAATCACGTTATAAAATTGTTTAAATACAAATGCGATTTATAACAAACCACTTCCCCACCATACTTTGGAAACCTTATAATAAAATTTTGTATCAAAGTTATATTATAAAATTTCGCCGCCTTAAGTCCCTATCCCGTCGCATCGCAACTTTTATAAGCGCACCCTGATTAGCCCATCGCAAACACTTCCAGTGCAATTATATTAAGAACTCCCGATTTTAAACCTCCGACTGGCCCTGCCCGATGCAATCTCGACCATTTATCCGATCATCAATCGGACGGCCCGTATGTAATCACTCCATCGTAATCGGTGCCTCCGATCGTCCCCTTCCGATTGACTCCCGTCGATGGCCCGCTCCCGATTATTCCTCAGCCGTTGATTTTCCCCCTCCAATCCGATGGCCCACAGCCCATCGGACCTTTCCAATCGGCGTTTTCACCCTGCTCCCCTCCAATCCTCGATGCCGATTGGCCCTCTGGCCCACCACATAATACTTCTGCCCATTTGTAATATCAAAGGCCTTTACCCTTTGTTAATTCAAAATTTGGTTATATTTGTTACATAAAAGGCATTTCCCCATTGCATCGGTGGTTTTATTATATATTGCTTCCCACTCCTTCCAATTTTGATTGCCCTTATGACTTAATCGCATCAAATTTATTTGTCACTTCATTGTATTTCCCCTTCCCGAGCCCCTCCGATTCCGATTGCGATGCGGGTCCCGCCTCTTTCCCTTCTCCTTTCCCATTCAAAATTAATTTTTCCCTTCACCGAAAGAATTATTTCATTCTAGTTTTATTTCAAAGTATTTTTATAAAGGTCGGTTTTCTTCAAAAAAATAATGGAAAGCAAACCAAACGGTCGACTGGCCGAGATCTTAAATTAAAACAAATATTTCTACAACAACAGAGAAAATAGGATCTGATTGCCTTTTTTATTATTCAACAGCAAAACTGTGTAATATACCAAGAAATCAAATGTAATGTTGTTTTGTCTTTACAGCAGATTTTTGGATTCCTTTTCTATGATTAGTTTTTGGTCCTTTAGCTGTTAAAACAACCCCTCTTTTATGGATCTATGTTCCCACATTTCAAAGTATTTAATGTAATTGTAAATCATTTTTAAAGGGGTGGTAAGTCTGTAATTCAGCAGTAGGGGAATATAGTGGAAGAATATTTTGTGTTCCATTTTACAGTTTGATAGGGAATTAATAAGAGATGCAGCTCTAATTTTGTGGGATCCATCTGGTATGAGATTTAGCACGTGTTTGCCTCCTTTGTTTCATATGTAAATTGTTATGTTCTCATCTCTCATCCATAAACATTTCCTTTTGAATGCTTTCAAGATAGAAAGGTAGAATCCATTCTATATGCTCTGGCTTCGGAAATCATTCATACTTTGTGTTTTCCTTCTGTTTGAAAAGGATCCATTCCTTATGCCCTTTTCAGCTCCTCACCAATCTTTCCATTTCATCTTATTTTAACCTTAATTGCTAAATTTTCCTGCCTATCTTGCCCCATGAAATACCCTGTGTCTTGATTTAATTCCCAGTTCCAAACTATCCCATTTTATCCCACATATCCCCGGAATTCATTCATTTTATTAAACCCTTTTCCTATAATTTCATATAGCCTAATATTAGTCCATTATTGTGTTTTATTGAATATCTATCTTTACGGAGAGAGCCCTCTCCTGTCCTTGTAGGGCTAGCTACAAGGCTGAGCGTGGTTTAGTTGTTACCCTATTTTTCCCTTTTCAGCCTGGGGTCCAATTTGGGTGCTAACATCTCTGGCGACTCCACTGGGGAAACAACCGATCTGACTATCTTCAAGCTTATGTTCTCGGTGCTTCAAATCGACTGTGTTATTTCTGTTTTCAAAGAAAAATAAAAAAGAGGCTCTGTAAGAGGAGTAAGGTCATAATCAGGCCCTGTGTGAATAACCAGTATTTAAACCTTTGGACTAAGGTTAAAAGCCTTGGTTACCTTGAAAGCGACGTTTTGAAAAAAGCTTTGTGATTGAGGTAAAAGCTTGGTTTATTTGTTGAAAGATAAATAATATTAGTGAGACCTAGCAGTGAGTTAACGCATGGAGTTAAAGCGCTTAACCACAGTCAAAGCCCAAATTCAAAGCTCGATTTGATTTACCACTGGTGGGTTTTGGAAACCAAAACCACCCATTTCTCGCCGCTTTTTCCCCAGAGCGAAAACTACTCCAAAAAAACGCGATATAGTGAGGTTTGGGCACGTCATCACCCAAAAACCATCCATTTCACGCGGCTCTCAGCTGTTAAACTTCGACCTTTGAAAAAACGCGAAATCCATGAGAACTGTTCGATCTGAAGCACCTTTGATCTCGCGGCAATCGCGCGCCTAGAAGCACGGGCGATAAATCAAGGTACTAGCCAGCGCTTTTATGTTATTACATGTTTATTTTATTCATAAAAAAGTGGAATCTGCATGCGAGGGCCCCTGCTAAAATATATGTCACGTTGATAGAACAAAGCATATAAGTTCGAAAGATTTAAAGGATCGCGCCATTGTTATAAAGTTTTAATATTATGACTGGATAAACTCACTTAAATTTTTTTTTTGAGCGTATCATATATTTGTTTGAGAAGGTGGCCATTGTTAAAGCGCTGCTGGAAAAGAACATAACTACAACCACTTATTCAAAGTCATAATATTTCGGTTAACAGAGTGTAAAGTCAGATCACCCTAGTAAATGTTTTCTTGTAAATGATTTTCAGAGTCTGTAAGGCTGAAATAGAGTTTTTGTACAGTAGAATATTTACACACACTAGATTCAAGAAGATACACCAGGGCTAATCCAAATCCAAATCCTCCCCCTGTATTTGAAAATCCAAATCTTATCCCAAGAATTGTCAG
The DNA here is from genome assembly GCA_034641835.2 of Pinus albicaulis. Lineage (NCBI taxonomy): Eukaryota > Viridiplantae > Streptophyta > Pinopsida > Pinales > Pinaceae > Pinus > Pinus albicaulis. Next base: position 778,479,077 of record CM076570.1, read on the forward strand.
AAGACAAGAAGGATCACTAAGTCCCAGACCTGTCTTCAGATCCTATACTTGGCCCAGTGAGTGGTTTTTTGTAGAAGATCTTTTCTTTGATGAGAATTTTGAGATTTCTTTATTTAGAAATAAGTCTGAGACTGAAATTGATGATACATTTTTAGATCCTGAGTTCCTTATAGATATTGAAGTCCAAAGAGAAAATTCCTCCATTGACGATTACATTTCGAATTCTCCTCAGTCCATCACTGTAACTAATATTCCTGAGCCTTCAGAATCATCAGGAACAACATTTCTTCCCCCAATTCATCATTAGTCAACTCTCAGTTATCATCTCCTCCATCTACACCTCCCCTAAATCCTACAAATCCTGTTGTAAATCCACCCAGAGTCATGGCTTCCCGGTATGCACCCGTGGTTTTACCTCAGGTTCTCAATGATATGCCTGCTGACTATCAAAGAAAAATTCCCATATTTGATGCCACTCAAAGCATCACAGCCCAGTAGCATGTTGATAAAATGAATGACTTTTTTGATCTACATGAGGTAGAAGCAGAGAACGTAACTACCAGGTTGTTTGTTCAAATCTTCGGAGGTGAAATCAGAAAGTGGTTCAGGGCCTTACCAGCAGGCTCAATTCACACTTTTTAGGAGTTGCACACTCAGTTCTTAGACCGGTGGGAAGTAAAAAATAACCCACTCCAAATTCTTTCTGAGTATAAAAATATTAAGAGAAATGTGGGTAAAACTGTGCAGGACTATTGTTTAAGATTTAATTCTATATATAATGCTATTCCAGCTAACCTGAAGCCTCCTGTGGGATTAGCATCGCTGAAATTTCCATATGGTTTTGATTTTGACATGGCATATCAGCTGCGTGAAAGAGATCCGTCTTCACTTGAAGACATGCAGAAGATAGCATTAAGTGTCGAAACTAATCTACTGGCTAAAAGAGCATGAGCCAGAGCTGAGAAAAGAGTCACAGTAAAAGAGGAGGTCTCTCCTTCAGACAGAAAATGGACACTCTAATCAGAACAGTGGAGAATATGGTTGATAGATTAACCATTGCAGATATAACTGAGCCTCAAATAAGAAGTTCAAATTTTAAAGGGCATCAGCCACAATTTAGAATTAAACAGAGAGAGAAAAGAGTGCAGGACCAAGCAGCGCCACCACAGCAGTAGATTAAAACGCCATTGTAGCAGAACTACATGCAAGGGATAGACTCAGATGATGATGATCCTTTGATTGAGGCCAATCACTTTTTCACAGCCGATGGTGTGCCAATTTTTCTCACAGAAGAAGAAGAATACACAGTGGCGACTCTAGACATTCAAAAAGACCAAAATTTCATTTTGGCCAATGACACAGTGTTGGGAGAAGAGTCTGATGACTACCAGAGAGGGTATATGAACGCTCTTTTGGCTCAACAAAGGCAGTAATATTTAAGGAACAGAGACGTTACAATCAGTTCCATTCAGAAAATAAAAGAGCTCCAGATGAAGAATGATGCACAGAAGAAAGGAAAAGAGCCAGCCAATCCTTCCTCCAGCAAAGAATATACAGCTAATAACACTGCAATAAAAAAGAATTAGCAGAGCACAGTAAAGGAGAAAACAAAGAAGAAATACCCTCCCATTAAAGAGGTAGAAAAAGCTCCCTCCTTTAATTTAGAAAATTAAATTTCTAAACTGAAAGTGTCTATGCCCCTCACAGAGTTGGTGAAGAATAGTGCATATAAAAGTCAGGTGTCTAAAGTCTTGCAAATAGACTCTATTTCTGATATGGTTAATGTAGAAGATGGCTACCCTAAACTTATTTTTGGTCCAGCCATAGAAGAATCTGAAGAAAATGAGGTCCCTCCCTTTTACCTGAGTCTTACAGTACATGATTTCATCTTGCATAATGCTATGTTGGATTCTGGAGCCTCACATAATTTGATGCCCAAAGCTGTCATGGAGAAGCTAGGCCTCGATATTACTCGAAAATACCATGATTTGTATTCTTTTGACTCAAGTAGGGTCCGTTGTATTGGTCTTATCAAAGACCTGGTAGTGTCTTTAGATCATATTCTTACAAAGAATGTCTTGATGGATGTAGTTGTTGCTGATGTCCCACCAAGTTTTGGAATGCTTCTATCTAGATCTTGGGGTGAAAAACTCAAGGGAACTATGCAGCTTGACTTATCTTATGCCACTATCCCTGTGTTTGGTCATTTGAGAAAGTTATATAGGGAAAATAAAATGAAATACATGATTAATGGCAAAGAGAAGCCAGTAAACCATCCCATTAATGCTGTCCACACAGATTTAAAATCCTTTGTCTTGTATTCCGATGGTGGTATAAATGATGAGAATGTTCAGTTGGTACAAGTAGATGAAATACCTAAGATTTCAGAGAATTTCAGAGAAGTCCTCAAACAGGGAAAGACAAAACAAAAAGCACTTCTGAGTCTCCTGCCTGCCAGCAGCAAAAAGACAGTGAACAACTATAAATCAGCTAAGGTAAAGAGGAGAAAGAAACAAAATTCCATCATTTGTAAGAAGAGGAAGAAGGCCTATGGAGCATGGATTTTGATGGAGTTGTTGGCAAGGATGGAGCTGGTATTGGAATATAGATTAGGAGTCCTGTTTTCCAGCTTGAAAAGGTTCCTAGAAATGTTAGATGTGCTTATAAGTTGGCTTTTGACTGCTCTAACAATGAAGCAAAATATGAGGCTTTTATTGCAGGTCTCAAAATTTTGAAGAAGCTGAATGCAAAGAGGATTTCTGTGTATGGAAACTCCGAGCTGATAATCAAACAGGTGAAAGGAGAATACCAAGCTAAACATCTGAGATTGAGGGCATACAGAAATGCAGTCTTGGACATTTTGAAGACATTCCCAGAGTACACTTTGACAGTAGTGCCCAGGATGCAGAATCTTATTGCTGATTCTCTTGCCACTATTGCAAGCAACTTGAATATTTCGATGAACTCCAACAATAATTTTGAGATCTATGTCAAGAATAGGCCTGTTGTTCTGGACAATTTAAAGTATTGGAAAGTGTTTTGGGATGATAATGAGAATAATGCAGTTTTGCAGGGTGATGGAAAATTAAAAGACACTCCAATAGAAGCTGTGTATGAGGTTGATGATCAGGAGTTGGAAGAAAACCAGATGGAAATATTGCAGCTAAAGGATAATGTAATTCCTAGAGGTCTCATACCTCTAGAGGAGCTGTTTGATCAAGATGATGTTGCAAAGAAACCAAGCTTGGTGCCCACTGAGAAAGGAGTTGAAGATGTGAATCTTGGAACAACTGACCAGCCCAAGTTTGTGAAATTGTCAAAGACATTGTCCCCTGAGGTAAAGGAGAAGCATGTTAAGTTGCTTTCTAAATTTTCTGATGTGTTTGCATGGGATTATTCAGATTTGAAAGTGTATGATAAGAACATAATCCAGCATACTATTCCTATCAAGCTGGATCAAAATCCATTCAAACAGAAGTTGAGAAGAATCAATCTGAATCTACTGCCATCCATCGAAAAAGAGGTAAACAGGTTGGACAAAGTAGGTATCATAGTTCCCATTATATTTTCTGACTGGATTTCAAATTTGGTCCCTGTGCGTAAAAAGATTGGAGAGATAAGATTGTGTATAGATTTTCGGAATTTGAATAAGGCATCCTTAAAGGATAATTATCCACTTCTGAAAATGGACCATATTATGCAGAGAGTAGTTGGATCATCCAGGATGTCACTACTTGATGGCTACTCAGGCTACAACCAAATCTTGGTGCATGAGAAGGACCAAGACAAAACTACCTTCAAAACACCCTGGGGAACCTTTCAGTATGCTAAAATGCCATTCAGACTGAAGAACGCTGGAGCTACTTTCCAGCGTTCAATGGAAATTGATTTTGAAAATGAAAAATATGTTTTTCTTGTTGTTTATTTGGATGATTTGACAGTGTTTTCAGGATCATATGATGATAATTTGCACCAGTTGAGAGTTGTTTTTAAGCGTTGGAGAAATTTTGGGATTTCTCTCAATCCCAAAAAGAGTCTCTTTGCCATGGATGAAGGAAAATTGTTGGGGCATATCATCTCAAAAGATGGCATCTGCATTGATCCAGCCATAGTGGAGGCAATTCAGCTCATAGATATTCCACAAAATAAGAAAGAGACTCAGGCCTTCAGTGTTAAGATGAATATTTCGCGCAGATTTATACCTAACTTGGCTGAACATTTGAGAGAAATGACCAATATGTTGAAGAAGGACAACACTGTTAAGTGGAATGAAGAAGCTATCAAGTCATTCAATTTGGTAAAGTTTGCGTTTTACAATGCCCCAGTTTTTATCAGTCCCGACTATACTCAAGATTTTATCATATTTTCATTTGCATCGGAACATACTATGGCTATTGTTTTAATGCAAAAGAGAGATGAAGTAGAAAAGCTAATTGCCTTTTTTAGTAGGACTATTAGAGATGTTGCTTTAAGGTATAATATTATTGAAAAATAGGCATTGGCACTTATCAAGGCATTGAAGGATTTTAGGGTCTATATTCTGCATTTGCATACTATAGCATATGTCCCTAACGCAGCAGTGAAGGATGTCTTGATGCAAACTAATCCAGAAGGTCGAAGAGGTAAATGGATAGCGGCTATGTTGGAATACGATCTGGAGATCAAGCCCACGAAGTTGATTAAAGGCCAAGGTTTGGTGAAATTGATGGCCCAATCAAATATGTGTGCCCTAGATATAAACCTCATAACAACAATGTCAGAAGATGAAGATGAAGGTTTGCTGGTTCAAATTTCAGATATTTTTCTGCAGTATCCTTGGTATTCACATATTGTTTATGTCCTTCAGCATCTGTCACCTCCTACAGGCATGTCTAAGGGTAAAGGTAGATCTCTCAAACTTAAATCTGCTAAATACTTCATTTTAAATAGTGCTCTATATTGGAAAGATCCAGGAGGTGTTTTTCTCAATTGTATGGTAGAAGAAGAAGCTCAGAAAGTAATGCGTTATTTCCACAAAGCTGATTGTGGCGGTCACTTGTTTTGGAAGACTACAACTAGCAAGGTATTGAGAGCCGGGTATTATTAGCCCACATTATTTTCTGATTTATACAAAATAGTGACGAATTGTCATGAATGCCAAATTTTCCAAGGAAAGAAGAAATTTCTTCCGCTCCCTTTGAAACCAGTTTTGGTGAACGCGCCCTTTCAACAGTGGGGGCTCAATTTTATAGGAGAAATTCATCCTGCATCCTCAACACAACACCGATGGATATTGACAGGAACAGATTACTTTACGAAATGGATTGAGGCCGTCCCAGCGAGGCAAGCAACTGACACGGTAATTATTCAATTCCTTGAAACAAATATTTTATCTCGTTTTGGTTGCCCATGTAAAATTGTAACAGATAACGCAGCAGCATTCCGATCCAAGAAGATGGTCGATTTCTGTGACAAATATAATATCGTGCTGGGCCATTCCACAGCGTATTATCCACAAGGCAATGGCCTGGCAGAGTCTTCGAACAAATCTCTAATAAATATAATTAAGAAAATGCTGGAGGCAAACAAAAGAAATTGGCACCGAAAGCTCATCAATGCGTTGTGGGAAGATAGAGTTAGCAGTAAGAAATCGATAGGTATATCGCCTTTTGAATTAGTTTATGGAACTGATGTTGTCTTTCCCACATCTCTTAAAATCCCAGTTATGAGATTATTGCAAGAATTTGGCAGCGAAGATGATGACAATCAGCGAAGGATCAACCAGATGATCCAGCTTCAGCAAACAAGAGAAGAAGTGTCACAGAATGCGATTCAGTTGTAGGAGAAGATTAAAAAGATCTATGACCGAAAGACTAAAGTAGAAAAGTTTCAGCTAGATGATGTAGTATTGAAATGGGATGCAAGGAATGAAGACAAAGGGAAGCACGGTAAGTTTGACAACCTTTGGAAAGGGCCATACAAAATTTCAGCATACAGGGGACAGAATGCCTTCTTGCTTTCAGAAATGGATGGCCAATATTTCCCTAGAGGAGCAGTAAATGGTAGGCTTTTGAAGCACTACCATTGTTGAAGATAATGGATCAGTATCTATATCATCATCATTGTATATACCATGTTATTTTTTTTATCAGAGTTCAAGTACATAGTCATTCAAGTTTGGGGCCCGAGGTGAAGGCTATAAAACTTGGATGATATGTGTATGGTTTGGTTTTATTTTAGTTTTCAATCTTAGTCTTTAGTCAGAGTCAATTTGCATTTGTGTTAGTTTTCAGCATTTTTGACTCCATGCCCAATGGATAAGGCTACTTGGTCTACGGTGTTCTTGGCACCTCCAAGGAGCTACCATCCCCATTGGAGCCAATGTTAGTGTTAGTCTAGTCATATTGCCATTAGTGATCAAAATTTCTCTTTTGCATTTGCATATTAGGAGTCCCATACCAATAAATTTCACCATTCCGCTAGGTCATGGATTCATTAATGGTAGTAATTTTTCATCAGTTTTCCCTCATAAGGTACTTGTTGATTCTCCTCTCTATTATCTTCTGTCATTAGTCACTTTCATTCTCAAAATCATGTCAGTAGGTCATAGGATGGGTCTCATTAGTTTCTAGGGTCTCACCGTGGTCAAATTAATGAGTCAAATGTCAATAAATATCAACAAGGTCATGAGGAAGTCAATAAACTCAAATTCACAGCACCTGGAAGATCAAAGAGATATTGTATTCATCTTGATGTAATTTTCACCTCAAAACCATTTTTTGAGGTGAAAACATGATATTTTGCCTTTATTATCATGCATTATGTAATTTTATGTCATCTTAATTCAGAAGCTTTCATCTCCTCAAGATCATCACGAGTTTTCCACAGTATCTTCAGCACCAAATCATCTTCCAAGTAGATCCAGCAGAAAGAGCCCGGAAAGAGCTTTCCAACGGTAAATTACACTCTTAAAACTGACTTCTGGATTGAAATTTATGCTTAAGTGAAGTAAAATTCCCCTATTTCCTCAAATGATCCCTATTTCCCATTTTTTCCTTAAATTTTATGTTTAAAGTTTAATTTTTTTTATAAAATCCCTTTTTCCCTTTCCGATTTACAAAATTGCGTTATAAAATTGTTTAAACACAAATGCGATTTATAACAAACCACTTCCCCACCATACTTTGCAAACCTTATAATAAAACTTTGTATCAAACTTATATTATAAAATTCCGTCGCCTTAAGTCCCTATCATGTTGCATCGCAATTTTTATAAGCGCGCCCCGATTAGCCATCACAAACACTTCCGATGCGATTATATTAAGAACTCCTAATTGTAAACCTCTGATTGGCCCTGCCTGATGCAATCCCGACCATTGATCCGATCGCCGATCAGACGGCCCATATGCAATCGCTCCATTGCAATCGGGGCCTCCAATCGTCCCCTTATGATTGACTCCCGCCGATGGCCTGCTCCCGATTATTCCTCAACCATTGATTTTCCCCCTCCAATCCGACGGCCCACAGCACATCAGACCTTTCCAATCAGTGTTTTCACTCTGCTCCCCTCCGATCCCTGACGCCGATTGGTCCTTTGGCCCATCGCATAATACTTCTGCCCATTTCTAATATCAAATGCCTTTACCCTTTGTTAATTCAAACTTTGGTTATATTTGTTACATAAAAGGCCTTTCCCCATCGCATCGGTGGTTTTATTATATATTGCTTCCCACTCCTTCCGATTCCGATTGCCCTTATGACTTAATCGCATCAGAGTTCTCTGTCACTTCATTGTATTTCCCCTTATCGAGCCCCTCCGATTGCAATTGCGATGAAGGTCCCACCTCTTTACCTTCTCCTTTCCCATTCAAAATTAATTTTTCCCCTCATCAAAAGCATTATTTCATTCTAGTTTTATTTCAAAGTATTTTTATAAAGGTCAGTTTTCTTCAAAAAAATAATGGAAAGCAAAGCAAGCAGTCGGTTGGCTGAGAGCTTAAATTAAAACAAAGATGTCTACAACAGCAGAAAAAATAGGATCTGATTGCTTATTTTATTATTCAACAGCGAAACTGTGAAATCTGACAAGCAATCAAATGTAATGTTGTTTCATCTTTACAGCAGATTGTTGGATTCCTTTTCTATGATTAGTTTTCGGTCCTTCAACTGTTAAAACAGCCCCTCCTTTGTGGATCTATGTTCCCACATTTCAGTGTATTTAATGTAATTTTAAATCATTTGTAAAGGGGTGGTAATTCTATAATTCAGCAGTAGGGGAATAGTGTGGAAGAACATTTTGTGCTCCATTGTACAGTTTGATAGGGAATTAATAAAAAATGCAGCTTTGATTTTGTGGGATCCATGTGGTATGAGATTTAGCATGTGTTTTCCTCCTTTGTTTCATATTTAAATTGTTATGTTTTCATCTCTCATCCATAAACATTTCCTTTTGAATGCTTTCAAGATAGAAAGGTAGAATCCATTCTATATGCTCTACCTTGGGAAATCATTCATACTCTGTATTTTCCTTCTTTTTGAAAAGGATCCATTCCTTATGCCATTTTCATCTCCTCACCAGTCTTTCCATTTCATCTTATTTTAACCTTAATTGGTAAATTTTCCTGCCTATCTTTCCCCATGAAATGCCCTGTGTCCTTATTTAATTCCCAGTTCCAAACTGTCCCATTTTATCCCACATATCCCCGGAATTCATTCATTTTATTAAACCCTTTTCCTATCATTTTATCTATCCTAATATCAATCCATTATTGTGTTTTATTGAATATCTATCTTTACGGAGAGAGTCCTCTCCTGTCCTTGTAGGGCTAGCTACAAGGCTGAGTGTGGTTTAGTTGTTACCCTGTTTTGCCCTTTTTAGCCTACGGTCCAATTCGGGTGCTAACAAAACCTACCCTCGCATGTCAAATATTTCATAATTATTTTCATGAGAGGGGAATACTTGTCAAGTAAGTGTCTAAATGGACATATGTGCTTTGGAATATTTTGTATGGAGGTTTCAAAAACATCTTTTAGTTTTCAATGTCTAGGTATCTTTTCTTGAACCATAGTTCACAATTTTTTGGAATCCCTATAGCTGTGGAAATAGCCTTTGATGAAAGAGTGAACACAATCCCTTCAATGGTCACCTTATCTCTCCTTAGAGGAGTGGCGAAAGTGCTTGTAAGCTTGTCATTGAAACCAAGTTCTTCAACCCTTTGGCAAAAGGCAAGGTAACCTGCACCTTGGAAATATTTCTTGAGAAATGGTTTAGTCATTACATCTTGTGTTGTAGTGGGTTCATACCTACTGATTTTACCTCCCTTATGTCTCCTCTGCTTTGTACTCTCTGAATCCATAGTAAGCCCTAGTTCACTAGGAGGGAAAATTAGGGTTTAGTGTTGGGAAAAACAGGGGATTTTGGGCAGTTTTAGAAATGGAGGGAAATGAAGGGGTTATATGGATTCTAAATTCTTAGGAAAAAATAGGGAGGTAGGGATAGATTTTATGGAGTGGGGGGAAGTGGATTTCAGGAAATGAATGAGGGGAAAGCGTGGAAAAGGGAAAAACACAACCCTATCCTAGGAAAGTGGTAGTGTAGTCTAGGGTTTGAAGGAAAATGATGAAATTGAGGGATAGGGGTGAGGAGAAATGTTTAGGAAGGTATATGAAAGTTAGGGGAAGGTTAGTGATCTTGAATGTGAGGGTTTTTCTCAGTAAATTTACCAAAGAGACTATGAAACTAAGCAAATGCATCAAACCCTAGGAGAGGGAATTCTGTGTTTTCCAAGCATGAAATGAAGTCAAAATAGGTAGATGAGGGACCCACTTACTTTCTATGAGGACATGAAACTTGAATTTGATGAAGCAACCACTAAAAAAGGAAAATTTTCCTTCCTGAGGAAAAACGTAGCAAGGCACGGAAAAGTGCAACACTAGTAGTGAAAAGCACAATGTAATAAAAGAATCCTCCTTTCCAAGGAAAATAATTGGTCTCCAAGGGGTAGAAAGCTCATGTTTGATGAAATTATGTCTTGTGAGAGATAACATGAGAAAAAATGAGTTTTTTTACTCTTTTTATAGGCCAGAAATCGATTTTCCTTCTTGGTTGTGATGTGGCCCCACCTTGTCTTTTCATAAATTGATTTGATGACTTATGTACTGCAGCTGACATGGCTACTCCTTCAAATGATGATTTTGATGGTGAAATTACCTATTTATGTATTTTAACCCTATAACCTAATGATGACACTACATGGAAGAATGAGTTGAATGATGACCAAGATGACCAAGACACTTTTGCAAAAAGCAATGACCTGACCATACTGATGTTTATTTTACCATGCGACTGAAAGGATTAGTAATTACCTAGATATCTTAACCAATGATCAAATTTTTATTTGAAGACCTTATGAAACTATAAAAAAATTCCCTAGGACCCTATCAACCATATGAAAAAACATAATTTGATCAATGGTGACTGACAGGAGTGACAAACACTAACACCAAGACAAAAAAGAACCACATGCAATACCATTCATTTTAGATCTAGTAAGGAAAACAGACATGAAAATAGATACCTACCAAGAATTCTACTATAGCTGCTTGATTCCCTCTCCTCCTTCTTGCTTTTGTTCCTTTCTTGGTGCAATGCAAAAATTCTCCAAGAAACTTTAAGTCTCCAAGAGTGAGAGATAGGGAGAGAGAATAATGAGAGAGCTCCAAAGAGGCATTGACAAGAGGTGCCAACTAATCCTCAAAAGCCTTTTGTATAGAAGAGGCCTCTATTTTCTTCATTTTCCAGTATTTTCCTTCATTTTCCTCCTCACATGCAACCTTTGACCTTTCATATCCCATTTATCCTAATTTCCATTATTTTCATATATAAATGTGCCAAAAATGCCATTTTTCCTTTCCAAAGCCTTTACCTTTGCCTTTGACAATTTCCTTAGCTATAATAAACCATGGAGCGCCCGCACTGGGATGTTTTTCCTAACATTCAGCTTGGAATAAGTATCCCATCAACTGTGGTTATTATTTTTTACTTTTATTACATGGAATTTTCACCAGGGCTGTTACAACCATCATGCACCAAGAAAAACCATCGTCCTGCTTCTACAATCCCTCTGGTGTGGATTTCTCCGACACCATTCCATCATATGGCCCTGAAAGGCCTCCTTTGAAAGGGTGTCAGGATGAAATAAATGGTGCAACTGTAGCCTTGTGTGAGAAACACCCTTGTGAGTAGCGGGGATCCTCCTTTATCTGGACCTCCTAATGAAATTCTCCCACCCATATGGCTATACCTCCCATTCCTATTTATGTTACCCAAAATTCCTTGCCCTAATCTCCTCTTCCATAGCTACATCCACTTGTCAGCATCCACACTTGGGGCAGTTCCCTTCACCATTCCCTTTCCTTTTATTCCCTTTTTTCCCTTTGCACATATCTACAATTATCCTCCATTTGTAGTACTACCCTTGCATGATATTCTCCTCTCTAATTTTTAGTACTCAACACTTCCTCTATTCTTTTGCTAGCCTCAAACTCCTTCCTTAATGTTTTTCTATTTTACATAAGGTCCTTGGTGGGAAACTTATAAAATTTTTCCCTTCACTCTTCATCATGCCTCTAGGTGATATTAACATGGTCATCATAGATTTTCAATTCAAATCACCTTTGTTGGAATCAAAATATTCCATAATCATCTCTCATATTAAACCAATATGATGGTTCAAAGGAGTGATCTGATTCACTTCGATTAGTCCTAATCGATTCAAATCTCTTCAATCAGTATTAACTCTCCTTGACCATCATGTCCTGATAATCCATGGGTGGATTGATATATTATGGGTCTTCTCCTACTACCGAGTGGGATTCAGTAGTCAATTCAACTTCTTTCTTCATTTTCCCCAAAAATTTCCTTGAGTGGATTGGTCACTCTAGTGCAGTTTTTATCATGTGGCCCTGTACTCCATTGATGTCTCTAAGCTTTTACATGTTGAGATATGAAATCCTTAATTCCTCGTCTGCATACCCATATTCTGCCAAAACCTCTTCACATGAGTCTCTGTTGACCACAAATCCCCCAACACAACTTGCTTCCTATATTTGACCATAATGTGTAAATTCTGGCTCAAGCTCTTTTCTTTCAACACATCGGATTGGTCCACATCTCTTATCCCTACAAACTCCAATCATTACCCTAATCCTTATTCCTACACATTCACTTGGTCATCTAGATAGCTTCCTAAAATGTGGCGTAGTCACAAATCATTTCCATATTATCATCACACATACGTTTTCTTTTGGATTATATGTCTTCAACCTTTGGTTTATCAGTGCTTCCCATTTCCCTAGTATCACCATGATCTATACCCTAGTACAATGAGCCTGTAACCCTTTAAAATTTTCAAAAATTTCATCGTCCCGATAATCTCCAATATCTTCCATCTTGGGACTCTCTTCGATCTCAATATTTAATTTCCTAGTCTTGATTGGATGTGCACACTCCTTAAAATGCAAGGGTAGTCCCTCCGCTACGTGCTCACCTTCAACTTCTGGAATTTTAGTATTTTGGGGATCTTCATCATCCTCTCCCTCTTCTGCGATGTTATAGCATTCCAAGAACTTTGATACCCATTGCAAGTGTTGGTGTGAGACACACAATGATCCATCCCTAATCATGGTTGGTTCAATAGCATCAAATATTTTCATCGTAACAATTTAGAGCTTCCTCCAATGTTGCATCATCTGCTTCAAAGATAAATGTCACCATGAAATTTTGCACCACTTCGTCCCAATCTAGTGTTCCTCTGCACATTCCAATTTAATATACCATTTAGACTGAATGATGTGAAATGTATGTATAAATTGATTTACCTATTCTTGTTGTGGTACCCATCCTCTCATCCATGTTTCAACGCATTGCTTTAGGTGAGTCCTAGGAAATTCCACACCTGAATATTTCTCTCCAGGGACCCCAGAGCCGATCCAAAACCTGGTGTTCAATAGCTCCTTAAATTTTCACCATCCTAGGACTTTCTCTTTGTGTTTGAACCCACCATTTGGCTGGTGTAGCTTGCAATGCAACATCCATCTTGGGAATCATTTGACACTAAGGTATATCATTATTAATACTGCCAAGAAAAAATATCTACTTTTGATAGCACATCGAATCGAGGTGGATTATGCACCTCAACCCCTATCAAATACAACCCTCTCGTAACCTATGCCCATCTCTTGGAGTTGAATTCATGAAACGAGTTTTTCCAATACTCCAAGGCTTCTTCCAAGTCAGAAGCACAAGACCCAATGCTCCACTAGCTCATCACTCCATTAGTTGTCAAGTTCACATATTCATATTTTCGAGTTGTGATAATAAAAATATTATCTAGGTCCTCTTGACTAATCTCACTTTTTACGAGGTTGACATATTGATCCCCTTCATGTGGGTCTAATGGTGCAATTAGTCAGATGTCTCCACCCTCAAATATCATCTGCCTTTTCCTTAGATTGATAATGATTTGGTTATCAAATGCCCAATAGATCCTTGAAAGTGCTAGATAGGGATCAATATCATCCATGATTTTGTTCACCTCGAAATCAGAATTTCCTGACACCCCCTTGATGTCCATACGCACTCCTCATGATTGTCTGATGGGAAAAATTTGATGTTGGTTGGAAAATTTTAGCTGAATTGTTGACCAAGTAATTTTGGGTTTCCCCATCATTTTCGATGTGATTTTAGGTAGAGTATTTACATATGATCCCAGGTCCATAATAATGTTTTCCATATCGTACTCACCAATTTTTGCATCAAACTGGAAATCTTTGTTGGTCCTCTTCCTATGAGCAACTTGATTCACAAATCTTGGTGAAGCTCGCGCATTAGTCTCCTCATTTCTGCTAGTGCACTATTCTAACATCCTTGTAAACTTATCCAATTCTTGTGGATCTTTTACTACGTCCAAAAAAATTTACAACAAACTCTGGACGAGGTCGACTATAGTTCTTTTGCTCCATTCCTATAGTAGCATCAAGTATCTTTGGCATGACTCCTTTATGCCTAATTTCTGGCTTATCTCATTCTTCCACAACTATTTCTCATTGGGCCTCCTTATACATGGTATTTTCTTTGGCTAAGTCAAACTTCAGAGTGGGTTTAGGAGCTCTCCTCACCCATTGAGGCTTCCACATTCGAGGACTCGAAACGCAGGATATTGTTTTGATACCTCCTTAGGCTATCACGCTTCCCTGTTATTGAGTCCTTTGTGGTTTGAAGAATATCATATGTACATTGTGCCCCTTCTTCTCCTTCCATTTGGAGATCAATTGAGGGAATTTCTCCGTCATATGATCTAACCATTTTCATTAAATACAAGTGCAAGATGGATTAGTATAATCTTGAGCTAAATGTCCTTGTTGCTTGCAATTCTAGCAGATTATAGTGCTTTTCCCTGAGACATGCCCTCCTCTTCCTCTACCTATTCCTATAGGTCCTTTAGTTGCCATATCTCATCCTCGCCCTTGTTGGATTTACTTTCCACCTTGATCGTACTCAAGCTAGTTGAATCCATTTGACGCAGCTTCCATCCCTTTAGGACCTTGCAATCGAAATGAGTCAATTGTGTGCTCGTTCATCGACTTTAGTGAATGGAAATGATGAATGTCATTCCCAAATGATTTATAGATCAAAATATAGAGTACGGGTTGTGGCCATGTAATTTTTCTTCATTGGGAAGCTGGAAAGTATATGGCCCCATAGACTAAAAATTTCACACCATATTCCTCTACCTTGTGCAAGTGGATTCGTTGCACCAATCGCCACATAGTTAGTTAACAATTTACATTCATTTCTATGGTGACCTCATGCTCTAAATATGGTGAACCATACTTCCTCTCTATTCTGATTCCCTTTCATCAAGTCTTGGATTTGGGAAGCCAGAGTAGCTAACTGAGACTACACTGACACCATACCATTTTTCTCTCCAATGCCTGTGGGTGAGGCGTATAATTTAAAAACCAACTCTAAGGCCTGTGACTGCATACATATCCTTTTCCACATTAAGGTTATCCTAATTTGTGGTATAAATCTTGCAATAAACCATTCCTTGTGTTGCGTGTATGAAATTTTGAATGTCAGTCTATCCTTCAATACTCTAAACCATTGATAAAGGTCCCATACCTATTCTCCTAGATTTTGTTTGATTTCCTTAAGTTTCGTAATATATTGAGACTCTAACTTTCACCTTTGAAAATCCCTGATTAATTATTTCTTAATCTCAACCAGGGTCCTATTTTTCCCAACTTGAGTCACACTTTTAAAATTCATGTACCAAGCCAGTGCACGATCCCTAAATATGGCTTCTAGTTGTGCAATATTTATGGCATTATTTTGGACCTTCTTAGTTGTACAGGTGACCTCATATACAAACAAATGTTGCTATCGATCCTCTATCCCAACATTGTGTAACATGGGAATCCTCAAATCTACCCTTGCCATGATATTATGCATAGTACTTCCTGAAGAAGTACTTCCTCCTATGCTTATTGTTAGCCTCCACCACATAATTTCTTCCACTTTCCCTTTCCTTCTCCTTAGACCATCTCTCGTGTTTCCCCCACTTCACCATTTGCATAAGTGGTTTATATGATTATGGTATAAGATTCCAATGGAAAACACCATGGTCATATAACATCATCTTCATCAACAATGAGATTGACCTTATAAACTTTCCTCTCGGTCCCTTCAAAAATTTCCAATCTAATATATCATAAGACACCATTACTTCCACTAAAAATTCCACAATATATCCTTCGAGAACACTTTCAAACTAAAACTCAACAACATGGGAAGTTTTGTTGCTTAACACTTGAAGTTGATGTACTTCCTTCGACGTCCACTTCCTTGGCATATCGTGCCTATCTAATGTTGGGATTTTTTCCTTCACCCGTTGAACCCACTTCGTCAAGATATTAGGAAACTCTCCAAATAAAACTTCATGGAATTTGGGAACACATACTTTTGTAGCTATTTCTCCAAGTTATAGTATCCTATCACTTTTATGATGAACTCACACAACTTCCATCTAAACCACTGTGTAATTTCATCCCTCATTGGATTCCATGGTTTCCACATTCTTAGAATACAATCCCATCACACATCCATCTCAATCCCTGTTATAGCATCATTTATCACCTCTATATACTTGATGACTTATACATTGGCCTTAGGTAGCCCTTCCATTCAAACTTTATCACACTTATTAAAAAACAATATTTTAAAATTGTAATATTCCCAATTAGCCACTACTAGTTGGAATATTATAATTACTCCATTTTTGCAGTAGAAGAGTAGAAAGACAATAAAAAAAATCCTAGTGTAAAAAGGGATTAGGTTAGGAGGGAAAATAAAGCCACTTTGGTGTGAAAGAGGGACAATTCAGGTGAATTAGATCCAGTTGACCAAGTCAACAACACTGCTACAAGAGGGAAACCAACAAGGACAACGCAGTTTTTAAAGGGGAATCTTCTCTAGGAAGTCACCTCTTCAACGAGTGGGGTCTGGGGTGAGGAGGCTCACCAAGGATAAGAAGGAGGAGATAGAAGCAAGGAAGGAATTCAGTATTCATCTATGTTTATTCTTTTGACTGATTGCAAGCTTCAGTTGTTTAGCTGCAGTTGCAGCACTGTTTAGTGCAAGAATTCTCACGCGGGAATTCCATCTTCACCTTTGGTCTAGCTTGGTTGAGAGATCAAAAGGGAAGGTCCTTAGATTATTTTCCATCATCTAACTTGAGGAAATTCATTCTTTATCATTTATAGCACATTCAATTCCAGTAACTGTGTCTTTTCTACAGGTGCAGAAGTTGCTGGGTTAAACCCTTCTATTGTGTGCTTGTTTTGGAGGAGGAGGTGTCTATTTCACTTCGTAAAGTCTATTAAAGAGGGCCTTGGGAAATTTTCTATAGTTTTCATCTATTTCAGATTATATTCAGTCTTTTCTAATACATATTTTTAGTGGAATGCATTATTTACTGCGGTGTTGCATTTTATATTGATATTTTGACGGAAACCCTTGTCGGGATGCTCTAATGTGCTTGTAAAAGAGGTTAAACCTATCATTTCTGATTCTATGATTAATGAAAGATTGATATCTATATTGAATCATATTTTTCTATAGATTCCCTAATAAAAATTATGTTGTTGCAGTCTTTAGAATTTCTATTTTGTGGAGTCATGGGATTGGGGTGCTTTTGAGAATATATGAGCTAGGGAGATCTGTTTAGTGTAGCTAGAATGATTTGTTTCTGATGCCATTCCATATTTAAGCTAAATACAACATATATAAGAGGATCCAAGTCATTTTTTTCATTTCTGTTGCATGGTTTTACTTATACAGCGTCCTCATTGAAGATGTTGCAGAAATTCCTTAAAAGGAGTATTACAGTGGTATCATAGTTATGCTCTTGGCTCAGCTTGTGGGTGTTAGCCCCCCTATGAAATTCTTGACAAGAAAGCTGGGGGATGAATGATTGTTGAGCCTTCAAGGGATGCCTTTCCCTGAAAAACTATTCCCCTTGAAGTCTCTGAGTGCTTTGCCTTATATAAATTCTATCTGTTGCCCCATTGCTCAAAAAGGGCCTATTATTCCCTCCATTACCCCTGTGAAATACATCAATTCCCCTTCTTTTCCATTTATCTGAATTCCCTTTCTTCCCCCCCCAAGATTCCCCCTCTCTATGTCTAAATCCCCCAAAATCCCCTTTAAATTTCCTCATCTCCCTTATTTCCCTAGTTTCCCCCTCCATCTCCCCTACCGTTACCCTTTCATTGCCCCCAAAACGCATTAAAAATGAATTAAAATGATAAATTTTATGTTTTTGGGTCTTACCCCTTCTTCTGATAGCCGCGCGCCCTTTTCCTTCCATAGAACCCCGCGTCGTGACCTAGGCGTTTCCCCTACAGGGGGCTTTATTCTATCCGTATGGTCAGACCATGGTGGCCCCATATTTGACTCCTCGGGATATGGGACGACCCGATCGAACGGTTGTTATTTACTACGGGGGGTCGCTCCAAAATTCCCGTGCCCGTACACCTTGGCCCCCCGCAGTTAATCTCCACCGTCCGTTAAGCACCGGATCCGACGGCGCGGTGCTCGCCCGAAACGGTGGTCCCCACCCCGCCTGCGCAGTTTCAGAAAACCCACCGGTAAATTTTGCACCGCTCATCTGCGGACGGCGGTTTTCCCTGGACACCCAGCGATTCCACTCATCTCCTGCCGCGTGTCCGAGTGTACTATTTCGAAAACCACCCATTTTGCACATTATCTCCCGGATGAAAGCTAGGCAGCAGAATCCGTGTCAGCCGTTAGATCTCAAAAGCTCCATCCGACAGCTCCCGATCACTAGAGATGCACGATATTTAATGAAATCGCGCACGTGATAGCTCTTGTTCCGGCCCACCATCCATCGCCCTCCACCATTGATCTTAGCTCGATCGACGGTCCAGATCTGTCCATCCATTTTTGACCATTCCACCGTCGCCTGGGTCCCCACGTCATCTTTCCACTTGGTTGTCTGTACGCCACGTCGCCCCACGTGCATATCCCATATCATTCAACCATTCCGAAACATATAACGTCCCGCTTTCATGGTTTTTTAATGTTTTTCATGCGTTTTTCATTCTGCAACGTCCGCCAACCTTACCAGAGCGATTTTTCACCATTTCCCCTGCAAGTTTTCCCCTCCATTCCATCTGCATGGCCATTTCCTCCATCCACACTACATCCATTGCTTCGTCCATTGTTTTCTTCATAGGTTTGCTATGTTGCAGGGTTTCTAGAGGAAGAAAACTGTCGCTGTTCAGTGTACTATCTCAATGGCGAGCGGCGCAGGCAAGATCAAATCCAATGAACTAGTACCATCATGAGAGAGTCAAGTAATGGGGCTGTCAGGACTTGCATTAAAGAAAAGCGGAGTTCAAACGCCGGAAATCCTGCCAGCACCATTTAAAGCTCGAGGTAACTTGATAGAGGCAGTAATGAAGCAGCAAATAATTTCAGTACAGAGCAGAGGGATTAGGGCACATCAACGAAGATCTTAAACCCTAAATCAGAAATTTAAAGAGGCGAAGCATCATTTTGAAGACCCCGAGGATCGATCTGGAGGTCCTGAACATCAGTAAGAGGTAATATCAGGGTTTATTTGTCAGTAGAATGTTTTTCCCCATAAAGGATAGGGCGCCCATACAGTCTTTATTATGCACCGTGTCCCTGAAGGATTTTCCCACCCTAACAACAGTTCGAAGAAACCAAAACATTTATGAGACAGACCTTTCAGTAGTTTATTTTATTTTGGTTCAAATCACCAGAGGTACCGCAGCCTAAAATTTCAAGATCATATCTGGATAAAATCATTCTTTCCTAAGGGAGGTGACAGAGATTAATATACAACATGTCAAATAGAATGGGTTTCGGCCCTGCAGTCATTCTTGGGTTTAATGTAACATTTAATATTCACCTACCTCCTCAGTCGATCTTCTGTGTCTCTTCTGCTATAAAGCATAGAAGGATATTGTTGTAATGGTTGTTGATGAGGAATCAGTGGAACGCAAGTGTTTTCCTCTTGAGACAAGTTCTCTGTGTATATTGTAAGATAGGCTGAGATTAGATGTATTCAGATTGAATGTTCAAGCTATGGGCTATGATGTACCTGATTGGTGTTGTTTTTAATATGACAAGCATGTTTCTTTGGATTCTGATCTAAAGAAGCTGGTGATGTTTTCCTTTCTCTGTATTTGTGATTGACTTGCTTTCATTTCATCATATTTCTTCAGGCTCGCATCAGAAGTTTGGCATAAGATTTACCCTTGATAGGTACCTTATGCTGCTGCTCTCCCAACCCTTTATGTTTTCTGCTTATATGTGTATCTGAATCCTGATTTCAATTGATTTAACCAGTGTAGTGGATGATATTTCCTGCTCTCTGATGTATGAATTGATGAATTCCATGTTTAGATGTTCTTGGTAGGATTTAGCTGGAAGGTTTGGGAACACTAAGGATTAGGGTTAGCCCTGTCCACTAGGATCTTTTCACGACCAGCTAGCCTTTCTAAGATCACTTGTAATTACCTCTAATTCTGTCCAAGCAGGCTTGGAGTTAAATGACCTTTGGTCTGATCTATTGACAGAGTTGGTTGGTTCTCCTCCTTTCATTTTCTGTCCTTAATGTCCCATCCCAAATATCTCCTTTAAGATCCAAATGCTCTAGATGACTAGCCCAACTGAAAGCTTGCACATTGAACACAAATAAATCCTTTCTTGACTCCATAGCCCAACAGCATTGATGTTCTTTGAGTTATCTGTCTCTGCCTAAGCTTCCTCTTTTCCCATCCTTGTCTTATATTGGTCTTTCTTTTCCTGATTCCCTCCAACCAAACACAAACAATCAAACCAACAACCCTGAGCCTACAATTATCCTAAAATCATAACTTAGAGCTTCAAAGACATATCCTTTGACTTGTATAGAGAGATCCCTCTCTAGACCTAGGAAGGCTAGATCCTAAGGTCCCAAAGTGGTTCTGATGTTGTCTCATCTTTTGGTCTCTGTCAACCTGGCCAAAACATGGGAACCCCAGTAGTGGGGATAATCAATATTAAGCATGGAGGAGGAAGATATTTCAAATATCCTACTTTAGAACCTACAAAACATTGCAATGGATCTCAAGGAGATGAGGCATGAAGGGGATTCTATAGGTTTTTTCCATGAGGCAAGCACCAGCACTTCAAATGGCATGGAGAATTTAGCTGCACCACAAAAATCTACCATGCCTTCATTTCTATCTAGAGGAGATAAGGAGGGAACCCTAGGAGAGTATTTTGAAGAATATGAACTCCAATCTCAAAGGTTCAAGGAGCATTTGAGATTTCAGGAGTTTTGCTGGGTCAAGGACGGAAGGAGGGTTAATCCTCATCAAAAGGAGGACAACTTGATGCAGGGATCAGCCAAACAGTGCAGTATGGTAGGGTTCTTCTTTCCCACATTTGATGGGACACCCAAGTGTACAACCAAGGCTTGGGTGGAGAAGCTGGATAGATACTTCCAGCTCAACAAGGTTTCTGAAATAGAAGCCATCAAGATAGTTGCACTGCACCTAGAAGGGGAAGCTCAAGAATGGTGGTTTCATGGATTGACCACACTTGGGCATCATCACATCACTTCATACTCAGCTTTCACCAAGAAGCTAGTGGAGATATTTGATCCAAGAGATTCGGAAGCCCATTTTGTCAAGTTAACCAAGCTCAAACAGGAGGGAGATCTTGAGGATTATATTGCTGAATATTTGCAGCTTTCAGTGATGGTATCCAACCTCACTATGAGCAGGAAGGTATGCATGTTTATTAACGGGGTGGCTAAACCATTGCAGGGGTTGGTCAAATCCACTAAACCAACCACACTCCTTGAAGCCATGAAGAAAGCTAGAGACCTACAACACATCTTGCCCGGGGCAAGAACATTATTGTAGCAAGAGACCTACTCAGGACCAAAGAAGACAATCCATGTTCGTGATTTGGAAGGAGAATGTGTTGCAGGAAGGACACATTATGTCAAGACCTTCTCCAAGAAGGATGCTAGTGCTGTACCATCCATAGAAGACTTTTCTCCAAGAGGGGGAGCTATTTCAGCGTTAAGAGGGGTTCCAAAAGATCTGACTTTGAGGGTGAGAGGTAATATTATGGGGAAAAGAGTCTCTATGTTGATAGATAGTGGGGCCACTCATAATTTTATTGATGCACATTTGGTACAAAGGAGAGGGATCCACATGGAGGAGTTTGAAGGATTCTTAGTTTTGGTCCCAGGAGCTATGACCCTACAGTGTGCCAAGTATGTTCTGGCACTAACCATTACCATGGGGACCTACACCTTGACAGACCACTTCTTTGTGGTAGATATTCCAGACACCAATGTCATATTGGGAGTCCAGTGGTTGATCACTCTTAGGAGAGTTACCACTAATTGGAGAACTTTGGAGATGGAATGGACAGAAGGGAAGGATGGTCAGTATCAAAATATCAAGGGTATAAACACATACCCCCCTCAGGTTGTTTCAAAACACAGGATGGAGGCAGATCTGCGTAGAGGGGATGTTGAATGGGAAGTGGAGCTACATATTTCAGAAGTAAGGGGCAAGGATTCACTAGTGCATCCATATGTTTAGTCTCTTTTGGATTGGTATTCTACAGTGTTTGGAGATATCCCACTAGGGAGACCTCCTGATCGAGGGTTTGAACACACTATTGATTTGGAAGAAGGAATCCAAGTAGTAGTCACAACTCCTTATAGGCACCCTAAGGCTTATAGGGATGAGATTGAGAGGGCCATCCAAGAGCTACTAGCTCTAGGACACATTCGGCCTAGTACTAGTCCTTTTTCTTTTTCAGTGGTCTTGGTAAAGAAGAAGGATGGCACATTGAGGATGTGCATTGATTATAAAGCCTTGAACAAGAAGACCATGATGAACAGGTACCCTATACCCAAGATTGATGAACTCCTGGATGAGTTGAGGGGTTCTAAATACTTCTCCAAGATTGATTTGAGATCTGGGTATCATCAAATCAAGGTGAGGGAGCAAGATATCCCCAAGACAATGTTCAGATGTCACTATGGGAATTTTGAGTTTCTGGTAATGCCCTTGGATTGACCAATGCCCCAATAACTTTCCAATCTTGCATGAACCACATCTTCCGTGGACATTTGAGAAAGTTTGTATTGGTCTTCTTTGATGATATTCTTATCTACAACCGCACTTGGGAGGAGCACCTACAACATATTGAGATAGTTTTACATATCCTAAAGGAGCATCAATGCTATTCCAAGCTCTCCAAATGTGAATTTGGCCTCACGGAGATGTTGTATTTGGGGAACATCATAGGAGTGGATGGAGTGAGGGTACATGAGGAAAATATCCAGGCTATCAGAGATTGGCCTAAGCCCAAGAATGTCACAGAACGCAGGGGGTTTGTGGGCATATTCACTTATTACCGGAAGTTTTTGAAAGGGTTTTCATAGCTAGCAACACCACTCATAGAATTGAAAAAGAAGGGAGCTTTCCATTGGACACTTACAGTGCAGAGGGCTTTTGATAAGCTCAAAGAGGTAATGAGTAGTTGCCCTATTTTGGTTTTTCTTGATTTCTCTCAACTTTTTGTTCTAGAATGTGATGCATCACGTGAAGGGATTGGAGCAGTCTTAATGCAAGGTGGTCATCCTATAGCCTTTGAGAGTAGGAAGTTGCTCCCTCATGAGAGTTTATACCCCATCTATGATAAAAAGATGTTGGCTATCATGCATGCATTAGCCAAATTCTGGCAATACTTTGTGGGGAATAAGTTCAAAGTAAATACTGACCATAACAATCTTAGATTCTTCCTTGAATAGAAACAACTCCAGG
The DNA here is from genome assembly GCA_034641835.2 of Pinus albicaulis. Classification (NCBI taxonomy): domain Eukaryota; kingdom Viridiplantae; phylum Streptophyta; class Pinopsida; order Pinales; family Pinaceae; genus Pinus; species Pinus albicaulis. The sequence continues at coordinate 778,502,507 of CM076570.1, forward strand.
AGAGACAACAGAAGTGGGTGAGAAAAATCCAAGCCTATGATTTTTACATAGAGTATGTCAAGGGGAAGAGCAATGTAGTAGCTGATGCTCTATCTATGATTCCTACAACTTTGTCTTTGAGGGGCATAAATGCAGATTGGAAAACTCAAATTTTGGTTGAGTATTCCAAAGATGATTTTGCATGTGAGATACTTGATGGGGTGGTATCGGATGAGAGGTATAGGGTGATGGATGAGGTCATCTATTACCGAGACCAGATCTTCTTGGCTAAGAATTCCAAGCTCAAGGAGAAGATCCTACTAGCATCACATGATTCCCCATTTGCTAGGAATCAAGGTTTCACAAAGACTTATAGGGCCATAAGAGAGAGATTCTCATGGAAGGGTCTCAAGGAGAATGTGCTCCAACATGTCATAGGATGCACCATTTTTCAGCAGAACAAGGGAGAACACACCCACCCTACTGGGTTATTGGAGCCACTACATATTCCAGATGGGAAGTGGGAAAGCATCTCTAGGGACTTCATCATTGGCCTACTGATAATACAGGGTAAGGATTGTATCAATGTAGTTGTTGATAGACTAACAAAGTACTCTCATTTCTTTGCCATTTCTGCACATTATACTGCTTCACAGGTAGCTGAGCTCTTCTTCAGAGATGTATTTAGACTCCATGGTCTCCCAAGGACCATAGTGAGTGATCGGGACAGCCGCTTCATGGGTGGCTTTTGGCAAGAACTTTTCCAGTTAGTGGGGACTGATTTGACTCCAAGCACTAGCTATCACCCCCAAAGTGATGGACAGACCGAGATAGTGAAAAAGTGGCTGGAGGGCTACTTGAGGAACTATGTGGCAGGGCAACAGAGATCTTGGCTGCGTTGGCTCCACTTGGGAGAGTATTTTTACAACAATACTCACCATATTTCTATTGGCATGACTCCATTCCGGGCCTTATATGGGTATGAGATACTCTCATTTGCTGATGTCATGTTTGGGGAAAGTAAGGCTCCAAGGGAAAATGAATGGATTCAGGAGAATCAAGACATACTCAGGGCACTCAGGGACAACATTGCTACTACCCAGAACCAGCAGAAGATGTATGCAGACCGTGGTCGAATAGAGAGACATTTTGAGGTGGGAGATCTTGTCTATCTGTGTCTTCAGCCTTATTAACATTCCACAATCAAGGAGAAGGGAGCTGAAAAGCTCAAACCACGTTTCTATGGGCCATACAATGTGATCAAGTGTGTCCGTAAGGTAGCATATGAGCTGGAGCTTCCTAAGGGAAGAAAGATCCACAATATCTTCCATGTCTCTTGCCTCAAGAAGGCCATTGGGAGGAATGTAGTTGCCAACATGGATCTCCCCCCTATTGATGATGAGGGCCACCTAACTTTGTAGCTAGAAGCAATCTTAGATACAAGGGAGAGGCAGCTAAGGAACAGAGTCATCAAGGAATATCTGATTCGATGGAGGAATCTACCAGATGACGATGCCACTTGAGAAGGAGAGAAGATCTTGCAACATCCTTCTTTACTGTTGCTTGTGGGCAAGAAAATTTTGAGCGGGGAGGACTGTAATATTCCCAATTAGCCACTGCTAGTTGGAATATTATAATTACTCCATTTTTGTAGTAGAAGAGTAGAAAGAAAATAAAACAAATCCCAGTGTGAAAAGGGATCAGGTTAGGAGGGAAAATAAAGCCACTTTGCTGTGAAAGAGGGACAATGCAGGTGAACTAGATCCAGTAAACCAAGTCAAAAGCGCTACTACAAGAGGGAAACCAACAATGATAGCGCAATTTTGAAAGGGGAATCTTCTCTAGGAAGTCACCTATTCAATGAGTGGGGTCCAGGGTGAGGAGGCTCACCTAGGATAAGAAGGAGGAGATAGCAGCAAGGAAGGAATTCATTATTCATCTATGTTTGGTATTTTGACTGATTGCAAGCTTCAAATGTTTATCTGTAGTTGCAGCACTGTTTAGTGCAAGAATTCTCATGCGAGAATTCCATCTTCACCTTTGGTCTAGCTTGGTTGAGAGATCAAAAGGGAAGGTCCTGAGCTTATTTTCCATCATCTAACTTGAGGACATTCATTATTTATCATCTACAACACAGTCACTTCCAGTAACTGCATCTTTTCTGTAGGTGCAACAGTTGTTGGGTTAAACCCTTCTATTGTGTGCTTGTTTTGGAGGAGGAGGTGTCTATTTCAATCTGGAAAGTCTATTAAAGAGGGCCTTGGGAAATTTTTTGTATTTTTCATTTATTTCAGATCATATTCAGTCTTTTCTAATACATATTTTTAGTGGACTAGATTATTTACTACAATTCTGCATTTTATATTGATATTTTTTCCGGAAACCCTTGCCGGGATGCTCTAATGTGCTTGTAAAAGAGGTCAAACCTCTCATTTCTGATTCTATGATTAATGAAAGCTCCAGAAATGTATTGAATCATCTTTTTATATAGATTCCTTAATAAAAATTACGCTGTTGCAGTCTTCATAAATTCTATTTTGTGGAGTCATGGGATTAGGGTGCTTTTGAGCATATATGAGCTGGGGAGATCTGTTTAGTGTAGCTATAATGATTTGTTTCTGATGAAATTTCATATTTAAGCTACATAAAACATATATAAGAGGATCCAAGTCCTGTTTTGCATTTACGTTGCATGTTTTTACTTATACAGCGTCCTCATTGAAGATATTGCAGAAATTCCTGAAAAGGAATATTACAAAAATCCATACGCGACTCTACCCAGCTTTTTCCACGTGCAGACGTGGGTCCATCCATATCTGACCCATATATGCTATTTAAAATATTAAATATATATATATATATATATCTCCTATTAAAGAGGCAGGGTTTACGGTTTTTCCTGTAACTTAACTACCCCAGCTTGTGGCCTAACTGTTCCCCAACTGAAAAAACTAATTTGAGGAAGTATAAAAACACCTCAATGGAATGGCCTAAAGGAGGAGAGAGAGAATAATATTGATATTATAACTTTTTATATTCATGATCAAGTCTGATATTTCCTTGTGCCTCCTACACTTTCCAGGTTCAGGAAACCCTTGTTTCCTTATGATGATCATCCCCATTCTATGTGACATCCTTTGTGCACCATTTATGGAAGAATATTTGTGAGGCTAGGGCTAGACGAATCCACAGGAAGGTTTTTCTCAAGGCCGTGGCAAATCTCAAGTGATTTCTCCACTTTCTCTATACATGTTATCAATAAAAGAAGTACCATCATGTTCCTGATGTCTTTGTGTTATGTGTCTCTTATACATTTGTAATGATCTTGAATGGTTTATTTCATGTTATCTTTATGATATTATATATGCTAACATACCAACATCTAGGACATATATGTTGGGTGTGGAGCCTGATTATCTTCTTTATTTTGTATCATAGCATTGGACCCCTGTTCTTAACGAGGCACCAATGCTGCCCATAATTGTATGCTGAATGGGGGGTCCAGGGGGGCGATTTCCTATAAAACAGATGTAAAATTTCCCTGTAAAAGTATTGTAATTTCTAGTCAATATTGGTCATTCATTAGGTGGATGATATGATGGTAGAAGTTATGTTTAATTTAGGGTTTTTCATCCTAGAAGGCAACCCCTCGTTTTGTATGAGGGTATTGTATTGCGGATTTGTATTGTATGTGTATTCTCAGAGTGACAAACAGATAGGGAGTGTGAGAGAGAACATAGATATTACAGTGGATCTGATGTAGGTTGTGTCTCTTCAATTTGCTAGATAATATCAAGGAAGGACTGGTTGTTTAGGGTGGATGTAGCCCAAACTGGGTGAACCACGTATATCTGTGTCTCTCTGATTTTATATGCTTTTCTATGTTTGTGTTTCTGCATATTTTATGTGTTTAATTTCTCTGTAATATATAATTTTCTAACAACATGTAATTTGCAACTAGTTTGTGTGATTTTTCTTGACTGATTTGCAGGTTCTGGAGTACGAGGAGTAGCAGAGGGTTTGCACGCTATGGGATCGACCTCGAACAAAGTATAAACGGGTAAGGTCCACAATCCTCAATTTTCTATTTCAGCATAAAAACGATAATTAGAGTGCTTCTTGTGATGATATGCCATCCACTCTGTTAGGTCCCTCAAACTAGGCCTTAGGGTAGCTTTTCCCGTAACAATCCCAACAACATAACCATTTGTTAGCACGCGAGATTATTGTTGGGCGGTTTGATTGTCGGATTAAACCTCTCAATATTAATTATCAATCCGGGAGTCGTAAACGCGAGTTGTACTGCGTATTGGCTCAGCTTACTGATCAACGTATAAATATGTTCCTTATTAATGATAAATTAAACATTGGAATGAAACACACGTTAGCTTGCAACAAGAAATCGTGAAAAGGAAACCTACTTAATCAGTTTTGCTCAGTGCAAATGTGATTAAACTATAATGAAATTCAAGACAATCCTCAATCATTCTCGAACTCGCATTAAAAATCTCCTATGATAATTTTAAAACCTCAATCTATTAACTCCTTTCACTCACTTGAAATTAGCCTTGAAACAAGCAAAAGACCACACATTACAAATTCACACCTTAAACTAGCTAAAACTACTTGTTAAAACAAATTCAAGATTCTAAAATAACAAAAGAAACAATCCTGACTATTGTTGAAGGACATCTACTTTACTTTATGTAAAATAATACTTAAAAATATCCTATTGAAAACAATCTATAATAACTTTCAATTCAAATATTTTAATGAAATAAAACAAGCTTGCTCTTAAAATCATCAAAATCATGTCACTCACTAACTAAAACTAAATCATGCTTAGGTAAATCATTAATGAAAACTAAATCAGTATTACCTACACAATCAAATCGGAAATCAAAAGCTCTTATGAAGAAATGATTTATACCAAAAGGAACAAAAATAATTCTAATTAAGAATAAATCTAATTATTAATATTAAATCAAATGAACAAATTAAATGAACATTAACTCTGTAAATATTCAAAAAAATTAAGGCAGGCAAACCATAACTAAACTTGAACTATTAAAATCTATTCTATTAAAATCAAACTCAAAAATTTTGAAAAAAACAAAACAATGATCTAAGTAAAATTAAGAAATATAGATATTATTAAAAAAACAATTTAAAACGAAAGATAATTCTACAATTTAAACAAATCCTAAAGCTATGAAGAATAAGGACTCGACTCCAGGTTGCGGTGGATCCTTGCTACTCCCTGAAGCAAGTCCTAAATTAACTCAAAGTTTTAAAAATAAAATTACAATGCTTCTATGAAAACAAAACAAACACAAAAGCCAAAATAGATTAATTCAGAACATTTAATCAAATCTAAATCAATAAATACATTAATACACTATGTGTTGCTGCATTTTGTGTTGGGCAATTCGATGCTAGATCTACAACTTCAGAGATCGATTTTACATGAGAAATCTATCTCATAGAGGAGAAATTATGCTCTCCAAAATGACAGACTCACACTCTCTGTTCGCTAAAAGACCACTCTGTGTTCAACAACGATGATTGCTGCTATTCATATCAACGGATTCTTGGAGTCTTCAGCAAATGTGAATTATGTTGAACTTAAATTGACTTTCACAACTAATTAAATCTGCAATTCAAATCTTTGAAATCCCAGCAAATGGAAATCAAGCTAAACATGAATTGATCTTCAAAAATAATCAATGCTGCAATCAGAAATTTGCTAATGGATCGACTTCTATCTATGCACAGCTCTCCTATCTGCACACAGTGCTCTCCTATCTTCTACGCAGAGTTTGCAAATCGACCTCCAGCTACTGAATTATTCTCCTACAGCTCCTGCCTCTATATCGATCCCCGGCACATCGATTCCAGCAACTTATATATACATTTGTTTTAATTAAAAACTGGAGATTCAATCATAGAAATATAGCAAATTATCAGTTTTACAAATTTCCGGAATGAGAAATTGGATTGAAACAGATTGTCAATTTAGGAAAATGGTCCTCGTTTTGTGAGATTCTTCTGTTGTTGGGAGATGCATTCTTGGCTTCTGGAAGAAATTGACTTCGTATAGCTGGTGGAAGAATCGTACAACTGGATGAGATAATATGCAAGCTTAGTCATATGGTATTTCTTCTCAGCATGTCAGGCCAACAGACTTTGTAATTTGCAACTCTGGCATGAGGAGCTCCTCCTTTTGCAACCCCTTCTGCATGTCCAAATATACTTTCTCTTCTCATGAACTTCCCACATGCCGTAGACAGGGTATGCGTTCCATGTCCCTCTGTGTCTCGCAGAGAAACAATTTGGTGCATTACAAGGTAGATTGCTGAGTGATTGAAAAGCCCATTTTTTATTTCATGTCCCTTTCTGAAGTATCTCGCTTCGATCAATTTGAGTTGCACCAAATTCATCTCCACTTTGACAGATTCCTTTCCTTCTTCGTGATTTTCATCACATTGTTCAGAGCAATTGCCTACATCCGCAAGAAGTCTCGCCCATGAAGATTCATCTTCGTCATATCATTCCTTGTCTTCCTCGCAATCTTCTCCATTACTGAAAGCCTCTTTCACATCAAAACCTGTGAGAGAAGATTCATCTTTTTTAAGCTCATCTTTCTCATCATACTGATCCTTTTCACGACAATTATACCCTACAGCATGGCAATGGCCTCTGTATTCACAGCTCCCTTCCTTGTCATTGACGAATTTCATCAACAGGACAATACGAAATCTCAAATTCATTTCCATGATCATCATTATCACAATCCATGGCGCGAGGAGGCCAATTTACCTCACTGCAATAACCGGCCTCGGGATTCTTCAATGCAAAACCCGATCCCTGTTCACTTGAGACAGAGCTCCTCCTTCTGGTCATAAAGTTGAACCAGATCTTTATCGAGAGCACGCAGAACCTCAGCCCTAGAGGTCGTTCTTAGAATGACAGCGGACTCCTAATTTATGTGCTCAAGGCTTCAATCTTGGACTTCTTCGTTGACACCATAGCTCGACCCTATGTACACAAGTCCACTATATTCTCTGTGATGTGTGCATTTATAGATTGACCTCTCAATTGTCTACGCAACCCTTAGTAGCAATTGTATACTTTTCAACTATTTTCGAGGTATTTCATATGCCAAATAAGCATGCATTATCAAAGCATTATAAACATTAATCTAAAACGCAAGCTTCTTTTCATGCTTGAACTTTCTAGGTTCGACTCTTTTTTTTTCCCAATCGACGGACAAGGGACTTGAAATAGCATCCAAGCAGCATAACTTAACTTATAATTGTCCACACAAATCGATGGTACCTCTATCATTGAATTATATGCTCCAATGCTTTCTTCAATGCTTTCTCTTGGACCCTTAACTTGGAAAGGATCAAGCAACCTTATTTCACATTCTTTTTTGTTATTGCAGCAAGGGCTCCATGAATCAGGTCGATCTTGAGGGAAAAATACACTTGATGAAGACAAAGATGAGGTTGGAGAGTTTGTGAAACCCATAGGAGGCAAAGGCAGTTCAACGAGTTTACAATAAATTGCAGCCATACAATGTACCAAAACTTCAAATAGCCTATTAGGTGCCTCAGGGACGTGATTTGAAATGGAAGTACCCAATACGTTCACATTCAGGAGTGGTCTTTAGTGGAATACTCCCCTGACAGTAACTCTTCCACGAAGCTGAATTTCGCCAAACGGTTTCTGGATTCTAGGAAACATGGTGCTTTGAACATAACCCACGTATCGGAATTTAGAGATTCTACTCCATTTGGTCGAAAATTTGATATTTTCACCTACATCAATTCAACTGCCCAGCTGCTGCTTTTATTCATTTGGTGAATTTGCACTCGAATGCATTCCCGCAACCAAGAAGGAATTTATTAAAAACACTCATAGAATTAACCAAAAACAAGAATGATAGCTATTATTTATAAATTCCTTTAATTAACAACATATTGGATTAATAACGATTAAAACACCAGGTACAAGTATGTATTTCATTGATAAAAATCGTAAAAATTTGGGAAAAAGTGCGGCTCAACATCCCCCCACGCTGAAATTCTTGCACGTCCTTGTGCAAGAAAAACTATAAGAAGGTGAAATAAGGTAGGGAAAATGTCAGCAAAGAGTTTAGCTTGATATTGTAATGCATTTATTAACCCGCAACATTATTATTATGACACTAGCTAAAACCATGTGAGATGATAAAACAAGATCAGGTACCGAAAGTAGACATGATGGAGAAAATAGTATCACATATACCTGTTACCTTGTCCCAATTTTTTTTTCCCAAAGTCTTATGATAAAATAAAGTTTTTACTGAAGAGGTGCAATTTTACAAATACTACCATAGGTTTCATGCACCTACAATATCAATCTTGTACCTAGGCCATTTAGCACATATTTGGAGGAAACTACAATCAATACACATTGTCGGCAACCAACACCTTGTGAGTAGTCATCATTGAGCATTTAATCATTCTGAATACCATGAAAATTAAAGTGAGTTTTGATACCAATCAGTAACCTCTTTATGTTGTCATCCGGATTCAAAAATAAATTTCCTCTTAATCTAGTACAATGGATTACCTTCACTAAGGGTACCACATCATTCAAAGACTCTTGTTTTTTTTTTTTTTGAAAAATAGAACTCAAAGCATAATGTTCAAATTGTCTTAAAACCATTGCCCAAGAGAAATGATGAGTCTTAGGGAAAGAGAAGGATAACCAAGAAAATCATAGTATGCGGTTAAATTTAATACCACAGACATGGCCCTGCTGCCTGCAGGTGTCCATAACCTCAACAGGGATGTCTTTTAACCTAGCGAAATGTCAGTATCCCACTTACTAGATATAGATTCAGAGTTTGCTTATTTTACTTTTTAGATGAAGGCCACTGTCCTGGCTTGGTAACCAGCTGATGGCGTGCTTTCACTCACAAGAAGTAACATGGATGAACAAAATAATTATGAGACCTCCTATCTTCTAGTTTTTTAGCCGAAAGCCATTATCGTACAGTGACTGTGATAAAGTGAATGTCATGCATGTTAGGTCTCACGATCGTGGTAGGTCGGCTCATCACGAGACCTCGTATCCTTCCCTAAATCTTTGTAAGCTCTGATTATGATTAACCTTAAAAGTTACTTAACAAGTGAGGAGACATATCTACTTCTTAAGAGCACAAGATGGCGTGAAAAGTTTTTAATGACTAATCATTTCTGGCTAATTCCTCTACCCTAAAGACTTGTTAAAGATATCCTAGACAATGACTGAAAGATTCTTTGAGTTAAGAATGCTAGTGTTCTCTTGAATAGCTCATTATGATCTTTGCAAGAGTTTTCCACCATAGGGGTTTTCCAATAGTACCTTCTAATGGAAACTGAAAATATATCCGAGACGACAACTTATTACAATGATTAATCATGGTTACTTTTTGCAAAATCATGAGGTATTATATTGAATTTTACTCAAAAAGATTTATCACAAATGTGTGTGTTAACAACTAATGTGGATAAAAGTAGCTTTAATAGGAATTATTTAAAATTCAAAACCTTAATAGCATTGTAACTACTTTATTTATTTATTCTCCTACCCTACTTTACCCTAAGAGGCGAAAAGACTCCTGTTTAAGTATAGGAGTACTTCCAGTGAAGCCATGTGCGTAACAAAATGCTGATGATACTCACACTTAGTTTTAAAGAATAAACTTCAGGGCATACGAAAGCATGAAAAACCAGTTTCTTTAATTGATATGGTACCAAGATTTTCTAAATGTTGAGGAAATAAGATGGCTTGATGATTGCTTGAAACTAGGATTTAATGGAATCCACATATTTGTGATTTTCCAACCGATGCAAATCTTCCATAGTTTGATAGTCATTGCCTTGGAGGCATAAAGGATCTGGTGAAAGAGAAAAGATAAATCCCTCAAGTTCAGGCTAAAATATCTGATTTTCAAATGGACAAGAATGGTGGAGAGAAATTCTAGGGTTTTGAGTTTCAACAAAATTTTTAGAACATGTTCCAATTATATATTGCTCCTCTTGTGTTCTTTGAATTACACCTTCCCGGGGTGAATGTTCTACGGTAATGGGGAAAGTTTCCAGATTCATTCCCTTTCCCAACATGGAGAGTGTGACATTTTGTTCAATAGGGGAATCAACGGAAAGAATAGGTGGTTCAAACTGTTGTGCAACCTCATGGTTTAGATTAGGGTTTAAAAGATGGCGTGGGGTAGGGTTTTGGTTTAGGCTTGACTTATGATTTTGATTTGGATTGGGGTTAGGCTTTGAACTAGGCTTAGGGCTCGGTTTTAAATTAGGACTAGGTTTAGATCTAAGGTATGGATTAGGGTTAGGGCTAGGATTAGGGTATGGATGAGGGTTAGGTCTAGGGTATGGACTATGGTTAGGGTAAGGTTGCACATACGGTTGGGACCATGGAAGAGGATAACTTAATGGTGTGTTGGAAAGAAATTGTGGTTGTTGTTGGTGCTCATATGATTGAATTTGCATGGGAGATTTCCCTAGAGAGAAGGATCCAAACGATTCTTGAGGCCATGGAGATATCTCGCTCGAGGATGAGGGCCAAGGAGAGGGCCATTGCGGCCATGAAATAGGATATTCAATTGGAGGAGGATCAGAAGTTTTCCAAGAAATTCCAGGATTATAAACATGTTGAGGAACCTACTTAGGAAAATAATAATTATTCCAAGTATCAAATGGTTTTGGGTTTTGAGTTATACCTGCGGTTGATTCAATTCCTTACTTGATTCCCTGAGTACCTTTCATAATCGTGGCAGTGATGGGCAATGTTTGGTTTCATAACCATCCTCTCAAATTTCGCAAACTTCCAAACTTCCAAGCGGGCACTTTCCAAGGCAGTGTTTCTTTCGACAGTTGGCGCAAAGGATAAGCAATGGTTCTTCGTCCTTCTCTTGTTCCTGCAAATCATCCAATTTCGAAATCAAAGATCTAAATTTATGTTCAAGCAAGATATTAAATTCAACACTTGTGAATTCCTCATCAGATGAGTTGTTCGTCTCTATAGCAGCATAAGAACTCCTCATTGAATGATTCCTCAAAATACCATATTCTTGTCTTCAACAAGCAAACTGGTACATTCTGTCATCACATGGATTAGTACGCAAGGGTTCCTACAGTACCCCAAAAATGATATATCGTTGAAGACTGGATTATGAAGATAAATGGATTTTAAAATATTTTTGACTGAAATAAAGCTCACCATGCTTGCATGAAAGGAAATTTTTGAATCAAAGCAATATTTAATCTACTGAAAGCAAAACAATTCAGAAATTAAAATTCTAAAGCCTGCTTCTACTTCTACACATAAGCAAGATAAGGAAATAAAAGTTCAAGAGATAAACAAGATGGCCAGAATTTGGAGCAACCCCACAATAGTGGATGTGTGGCTCTTCACTCACATCTTACCGTACTCTCTCCACCCTCTGACTCCTGCAATATCCTTGAAACTCTGTGAGAAAATTTTTACTTGAGCCAAAATACAACTCCCTGGCAACGGCGCCAAAATGTTGGTCGGCTTAATTGTCGGATTAAACATCTCAATATTAATTATCAATCTGGGAGTCGTAAACGCGAGTTGTACTGCGTATTGGCTCAACTTACTGATCATAATATAAATGTATTCCTTATTAATGATAAACTAGGTGCTGAAATGAAACACACATTTGCTCGCAAATAAACAATCTTGAAAACAAAACTCATTGAACTAATTTCATTTACTGCAAACTCCACACTGTAATTAAATTACAAATTAATCCTCAATTATGTGACATTCTCACACTTGCTCCTATGATAACTTAAAAACCTTAATCTAATTATTCTTCTCATTAACTTAAAAACTAACACTTGAAATTAATCTTGAAATAAGAAAAATACTACACATTATAAATTCACACCTTGAACTAGCTAAAACTACTTGTTAAAACAAATTCAATATTCTAAAATAACAAAAGAAACAATCCTCAAGCCTACTTCAAATCAAATCACCATACTTACCTAATCAAATCCACACTCAATTTGCTCACATAAAGAAATGATTACATTATCAAAACAATAAAAAATCTAATTAAAAGAGATCTAAATCAAACAAATTCTAATTAAAATAGATCTACTTATTCACTGCAATCATTTTAAATAAGTAATGTTAACATATTCAAATTCAAAACATATACAATCTATTCTAATTTTTAAATTAAACTCAAAACTTGGAAAACAACATAATCATCTAAATGCAGAATTAAGAAAGATTAAATGCTATTGAAAATAATTTAAAACAAAATTATAAATTAAACAATTTAGATTAAATAATATTAGATATTATTAAAAAACAATTTAAAACAAAAATATAACTTTGTAAATTAAGCAGAACAATTAAAGCAAAAGACAATTCTACAAATTAAACAAATTATAAATCTATGAAAAATGAGGACTCTAACAAAATTACAATGCTTACATTAAAAAAACAAATAAATGCGTACTAAATTAAATCAAAACCATGGCTTCAAACATTAATGAACAAATACATCAGCTGCTAGGCCATTTGCTGCCGGATCTACATCTGGGAAATCGATTTTTCATTGAGAAATCTGATGGAAATTCTGCGTTTTCTGTATTTTCAGAAATCGATTTGACAAATGAGCAATCCTGCTTCTAAAATGACGGACTGATCACACTATGTGCTCTCTACATTTCAGAAATCGATTGCTGCTTTGATCTTTATTCTTTTTTCAGAAGAACAAAACGTTGTTTTGTCTATATTAGATGTAAAAACAGTCCATAATTCAATACAATACATACTGAGTAAAGATTCCAGATCTCCGTCCTGGAGTAGGGAGACCTAGAAATCAGACAGAGTAATGATCACAATACATCTACAGGGGCAAGATTACGCCTAATGATTATCCCCATGAACATTCCAAATACAGAGAGGCATCTAGCCCAGGCATCGGAAAGAAGTATACACAACACAACATATACAAAAATCCGGTATGTAAAAACAACCGAATCTCAGAGAAAACAAAAATAATAAGCAAAAACACTAGTCGGGAGAGCTAGTGATCCGACAATCATAATCCAGTTATACCATTACCGAGAGCATCCAAATATGGTCAAATACTAAAAAATAAAACCATTGCCCGAGGATAATAGTCTGGCACTCTTGTTCCTGATAAAGACCAAGCCAGTGAGAAAATAAAAACAAAGGCTGGCTCGCTTGTTCATGATCCCACGAATTGCTGCCGACTTGTATGACCAGGATCAGATTTAATTCATTAATTTTCCAAGACCGAATCTATCCCATTCATATTTAAACACATTAACCATTTGCCCAGTATATAATACTTCCAGAATAAGCATACGCTTTTAAGACCAGCGTAAGATACCTCTCCTAAATTGACCCTGCATGTGCAAAGGAGCATAAAGTGATTTACCATATGGAATTACCCAGCAGCTGTTCCAGAAGGAAAAGATCAGATGTTGCACGCATAAAAAAGCCAAAATACCCTGTTTTCCTTGTATGGATGGTTGTGATAAAACCATATGCCTGTATCAGCCCCAAAAAATTGTGGGAATATTGTGGGAATAATGATCGACTCCCTCGATTATACAGCTCCTACACATTTCTATCGACTTCCTCCCAGCTACTGCTACTTATCCATCTCCCTATAGCTACTCCTTGGTCTAATGCACATCTCTACATTTTATAGCAGCAGAGCTGCTCTTGTTTGCTTAGAACCGTAATTTTTAAATAGCAGGGTTTGTTACAATAGATATATCAAAAAAATCGATTTCCACAACTGCATGGATTACTTGCTGGAATTAACTTGAGACAGAATGCCAAATTCAGGAATTCATTCCTCTTTTTGTGGGATTCTTCTGTTGCTCGAAGATGCAATTGGTTTCTGGAAGAAATTCGAAGTAGAGCTGGTTATTAGAAACATTGAATACTTTCATGCCAGACTGATTAAAACTAGGAACAGGACCCTCCAAACGATTGTTCTCCAACAGAAAGGCATACAATCTTTGAAGCCCAGCGAAGGAGTCATGTATTTCACAACTCAAGAAATTATCTGAGAGAGCAATGATCTTCAGACGATGGAGACTAGGAAGAGACCTGGGAATCGTACTTGTGAACATGTTATGATCGAAAAACAAGTTTTTCAAATTTCTTAGGCCTGTTAAGTCAGGAATAGGTCTTCTGAGTGAGTTCCCCTTGAGGCTGAGGACTCGCAGCTGGTCCAGCGTATTCAAGTCGTTCTCTGCAAAAGTGCCGTTGAGATTCATATTTTCCAATACCAACTTGGTGACTCGACCCTCTGACGTGCACCCCATGACTCCATTCCATCTGCAATAATCTATGCCGGATCTCCACTTCGAAGCCAATTTGTGCCCGAGATCTGCATATGCCTTGAATCTCAGAAGGGCAGTAGCGTCTTGAGCCATTTTAACATGAACGACAGACATAAATACGGAATGCTGCAATAGAAATAGCAAAACCAAGAAGAGCTGTAGCATTGTTTTTGGCTTGTAAAACTCCATGATTTCCCAAATGCAGGGATGGCCTCTGAAATTTCAGTACAAAGTAGGTTCAAATGACTGAAGTGAGTTTCCAAAACGAAATGTTTAGAGTTTGTACGCTGTAAGGCTCAATGGTTTGCACAAATAGTCAGTTGGACGGTGATCCAGAGGTAGATTGGTGGGAGTTGATCATAACTAGCCTAGATTTTATCATCAGTTAATTTCTGTAGAAGTTTTTGTTTGTTTGTTTGGATTCTCAAAGCAGCATTGGATGAGATGCTATTTAGTGGTAGACTGGTGGTAATTTTCCACAGCGTGCCTACAGTTGAGCCTCAGTTCATTTCTGTATAAACTCTACTTGAAAAGCCCCAGAGCTACAGGGTATCGTCGAGGAGTAGATTAGTAGGAGTTTACCACAGCTACCACAGATTTGATTCTCAACCAATTTCAACATGAGCTTTACGTGAAAATCCCAGAGAACGTGCCTTACAACCAGAAATTGGGTGATTTCCATTAAACCCAAATCAATCTTCACCTACAATATGGTACCCTTACACATTCTTCAAGGTACCAATCTCAAGATTACATTCAGAAACAATGCTGCATTTGTACCATTCTGAAAGTTCAACTGTCATTTCAGTGCAAACTTCGTTTATTCGATTGTCACATCTGCTCTTGTGCAGAACAAGTTCCTTAAGCTTAGATCGATAGAATTCAATCTCCTCCTTTGAATTAGGATACTCAATCTTGCGAGAAGCAAGGTAATAGTTTTTAAATTGTGCTCACCACGATCAACATAATCTCCCAAAAGAGATAGTCAATATACGTAATATCTCCTTTTTATGCAAAGCATTAGGAGACCTTTGTTTTGTAAGAAGATTTTTAGCAGCATGTGCTTGGTCAAGATTTCACAAATTTGAGAGTAAATTGAGATTTGTTTTAATCCCCAAACATAACCAGAGTAGCAATATTCATAGAGGCTCAATACGTTCACGTTTAGGAGTGGTCTTTAGTGGAATATTCCCTTGACGATAATTATTTCACGAAGCCGAATTTCGCCAAACGGTTTCTGGGTTATAGGAAACACGATGCTTTGAACACAACCCACGTCTCAGAATTTAGAGATTCTGCTCCATTTGGTCGCAAATTTGATATTTTCACTTACAACAATTCAACTACCCAGCTGCTGCTTTTATTCATTTGGTGAATTCGCACTCGAATGCATTCCTGCATCGAACCTTCCTGCAACCAAGAAGTAATTTATTAAAAACACTCATTAATTAACTAAAAACAAGAATTATAACTATTGTTTCTAAATTGCTCTAATTAACAACATAATGGATTAATAACGATTAAAAATACTAGGTACAAGCATGTGATGATGTGATAAATATCGTGAAAATTTGGGCAAAAGTGCGGCTCAACACTATTTTTGGAGCTTTGAAGACCTAGATCTTGGAGAGTATTTTGGAGCTGATATTGAAGACTCGTTGAAGGAAATTGGAAGCATAATAGAAGTTTATCCTGAAGGCATTAGTGGAGACCATGATTCATTGATGAAGCCATCATGAGGTAACCTTGGAGAAATTGTTTGGGTAACATGCAGAGCTGTGGAGAGACCTTCATGAACATACAAGGTTGTCATTGATGATGTAACGTGGTGATTGAGTGATGGGAAAACTAAATATTGTCAAGGCTCGTTGAAGAAGACATTGGGAGCCATAAGAATAATCAAATATATCTTGACGAAATGAAGCAGGAGGTTGGAGCCTCATAGAGACAAGGTTGGTGCCTTGAAAGATAGGGTTGGAGCCCTTGAGGTTGGTGCCTTAGAATTGACAAGGTTGATGCCTTGGAAGATAGGGTTGGAGCCCTAGAGTATAGGATTCCTCAAGAGACCAGGTTGGAGCCTGTACCAGATATAGGGTTGGATCCCTTGAGGTTGGTGCCTCAGAATTGACAAGGTTGGAGCCTTGGAAGTCCAAGTCGGTGCTTGGCAAATACAGGTTGGAGCCTGGGAGATTGAAGATTGGTGTCTTCATCTAGGGTTGGAGCCCTACATATATTGTACTTGATTTATTGTAAAGAAGAAAATAATAAAAGCATTTATTATTATTGTTCATTTTGTGTTCTAAATATAAGTGATCTAACTGGTAAAAATAACAATTGAAAAGAAATATTGATTCACCCCCCTCTCAGTATTTCCAACACAACATAGCTCCAAAATTAGATAAAACTTACAATGCATATAACCTACTTCAGAATATAATCCTTAATTACAGCATATTTCCTTAAATCCTCTAGATCATTAAAGTTTGGACACTTGACCTAATGTTCTTTCATAAGACCTAAATTGCCTCCTATTTTACACTCTAATTTGAGACATAATTTGCCTCTTATTTTACACTATGATTTGAAGACCTTGCTGGCCTCTTATATCGCATATTGATTCAAAGAAAGTTTGCATAAAATATTGGTAGTCAATTCAGTTTTTAAGTGACATTTTGAAAGAAAATAAAATGAGGAACAACCTAGTTTAAAGTTGAGTTTGCAGCCTTACATATACAACCAATGGGAATGAGTTATCACAAATTTCCACCTTCAATAAAAATAATCATGATAACGATGTAATGGTGACTTTTGTCGCATTTCAAGAAAATTTAAAATGGTTTTGAGTTAACAAGGATATCATTAAATAAAGTTTATATAATTAATAATCAACGCACCAACTATTCAACTAATTAGCATAGAATTTTTGAAACCATTAGCAGACAAAACTTACTTGTGGTGATTATATACCTTACTGGTGATTTCGGAGTTGCAATGCTACTCGGATCTTGATGACCACAACAAAGATTTGGGGATGACTCTCCACCTAACCGTAGGCTTAGCCACACAAAATCTTTCTATTGTTGGCCACCCCCAAGCCCTCAATCAACTACTACTGCCAAGGAATCATTTGTCTCACAATATTCTCCTCTAAAAAGAATGAATGTCTCTTATCTCCTTTTTCAATGATTATAGAGAACAAACGATTCCAAAAAATGTAAGAGGATTGGAAATGTTGAGAATTTGGAGGCCTGGTGATTAATACAAAATTCTCTTCTTGATAATTACTTATGAGCTTACTTGAGTTACTTATGTCTTCTCTTCGTTATCTTATTTAGTATTTCATGAAGTCAATTATCAAAGTACACAAGACATGAAATTAGGCTCTTAGAGCCAGGGAAAAACCTCTCCCTCTTGGAGAGGAAAACTTGCAAATAATTCTTCTTATAGATCTTCAAATGACAAGTACCATGACCAAGACTCAAACCCTTGACCTAGAGATGCTTCCAAGACCATGTCAACACTTCTTCGTATACTCACAACGACGATCCTTCTCCACTGTAACAACTTGCACTGACCTGAACCATCATTAGAGAACTCAGTCTCCAATTATGTCTCCCTTGACTTAGTCTTTATTTATCACAACACTTCTCCTTCATTCAAGTTTACTTGAGATATTAGCTCTCCTTTTATGTGTTGAAGATAGGAAAGTAAATCACAAATTTACCTTCCTTCTATCCATCTATCATCAAATTTCAACCCTTTAAATTCAATCATATCACAGAGAACTATTCGCACAGACTCTTCACACATTCATTAGGGGCTGCAATTCTAAACAAAGAAAAAACACACACTTATATTGTCCTTGAACCACGCTTAGTATCTCCACAAGAATCCACAATATATATTCTCTGCCTTTGTTATTGATCAACATCGTTATACCCAAACAATTTCGCATTACTGTTCCTCTGAAATCCGCATTCCTGTTCATATCAATCCACACTGTTATCTTTTCTTGGATCTGCAATCATCTTTGAAATATCCGCACTTGATCAGAGGTGAATCCACATTCCTGTACCCTTCAAACTTTTTCACGTGACCGCATTCCTATACCCTTCAACCATTCGCACCTGTTCAGAGGTGAACACAAAACTGGCTTTCACTTATCCGCATAACAGTCCGTTCTTGATCACACATTTTAATTACAAAAATGACAAAAACTCATCTTCAGGTTGTCCACACTTCTTGTTCAGAGAGATTCGTAAAACTTGATTTATAATGGACCGCAAAGATTGTATATATATAGTGGCAGTTTCCCTCTCTGAAGGCCGACCATACATTAGCTTGTAGGCTGACTTGACTATGAGTGTGAAGGCTGATTTTATCAATTATTTCCAGCGTTGATTTAAGGGCTATCTCAAGTCATTCTTCAACAACTTATGAACTTGGTCTTGGAGCATTACTAGATCCTTCATATATGACACTTATTACATTTATATCTAGAATACAAAACCCTAGATAGACATCAAGAATAAGTATATTTAACCTATAATAAAATCTTGCTCATGAAACTCATGAAGTAAATACAAAATACATTTTATTATCTTTGTCTTCTTCTTTACATAAAACACATAATTTCATAGTCAATATGAAGGCCGACCTAGTTACACTTTTCAACACTCCCTCTTAACTAGAGAGGTATTCATACAGGTACATGGTCACTTTCAAACTGAAGAATCTCATCAGAAGAATAAGATTGGTAATCACATCTGTATAGCATCATATCAACCAACATTGTCCTAGTGCAAGGCCTTGACTAACAACCCAATCTCTCAACGAGACAATGGGCTACAATGCTGGCCAGACACATGACTAATAGACACTATAATCATTGTCTCTCCAAGGTACATACCCCACCTATGTTTTCCCAGAGTATGACCTTCTTGGATTATTATTCTCTATATCAGTCCATGACTACTCTTATCTTGAATGCCCTATCTCATTCTCAAAGAGTATCGAATGCCAGATGATTACCCAATCCTCCATTTTGTCTTCCAGGTGAAGACCAGAATGATGTATCTATCCATCCTATTTACTTGGTCTAGTGCATGACGCATGTAATAGAGAATCACATATTTCACTCCTTAACACAGGAAGGACATACTTCAAGTTTCTTCTAAGTAAGAAACTTACCACTAGGCTCCCTCTCAAACAGGGTCCTATAGTAGCAGTCCGCTACTCATGAAGAATTCCTCCCCTCGCTGACATGGATTTCGATATTGAGGAATCTTCAACTTTTGGCTTCATTGGGCACAGATCATCCATGACTTTCAGTCACGAGTCATGTCCACTATCAGAAAGTGATTCATCAGTCCTTCTTATCTAGTCCACCATTATGCCATGCTGTTTTCCTTCGAATCATCTCCAAGGATCATATATCCTTTTCTTACGATTAGCAGCCCCACACAAATTCATCTAGATAAATATACACATATGAACTTTTAAAACAAAAGTTACCCGAGTGATGATCTTTCACCATGACATCTTCCTGTAGGCATTGACATCCTTTATTCAGATTGACACATCTCCTAATGACATGTTTTGTCAAGGGTCTTCTTATTTACCAAACTTCTGTCAGAGTCTACATATCCTCCCAGGAGATATCCTAGTCACATCTTCTTGGCTTCCGGATGATAATTGCCTCTTAACATGGTTGCATTTCATGATCTCTTCCTTTTTGCACATTCTCCATTCCCAGGGAACTTACAAATTTTCTAGTTTCTCGTTCACATATAACCACCTCATATTCCATGAGGACATATTATGTTGATTTCATCTGTTAGTGCACCGAGAGATACTCCTCCATAGATAATACTTCTAAATACAGAAGTCCATTACCTGCAACCATATGACATAACTTCCCAGCATCCAGTGTCAACATATAAATATATACACATCTCATACCTTTTTCTCTTGAATCATCTTGTAGCAATTTCTCTAGAATGAAGAGCTTGTAGAAATTTGAATGATTGATATATTATTCACCAATATTCTCCTGATCACACATTATTTTAACTTCATGCACAATACAAAATCTCATCTACCATTGATCATTAATTGCGGAAATAAAAACAATCGCATGCGCACATTAAAACCATAAAAAATCACACATATGAACACAGTTTTTTATGGGAAAGATTAAAGCTGAAAACCCCCAACTATCTGTATATTATATGTCATAGAGATCATGTAAAAATCATTATACAAAGCTCCTCACAAGCTCTTAGTACAATCTCCAATTGCTACACACTAATCAAGCCTCGATCTAGCAAATCACATGCTCCAATCTCTGCCACCTGATAGCCTGCCTCTACTGCGCAATCACTGTTGAAGAATGGCTCAGAATGAACTCGAATTGGTCCAACTAGGACTGCGCAATCCTCATTGGCATCTCCAATCACTGGTTGTTGCAAATCATGCAACAGTATAGTCACACTGCTCTTTCACCTACCTCTTCACTGGTCTCCACTGAAACTGTCCATGCACTGTAGTTAACTGATGTATTCTTTAGTTGATTAATGAGTTAATAATTAGTGAATTAATTAATAATTAATTCACACCACTCTCACTGTATCAATCAGTTAGACTAGATACAACTAAGCTCAACTATTGTTTAACTCGGTTAAACTGAACACGACTCCATCAACTAGCTCAATAACTCCACCAAACTACGCGCAGGTTATAGCCCAGTATCCATGCAATAGCTCCATAACCCTCGGAATAGCGTAATTCCAACACGCCGACTCTTTGTGCCACATCGGCACGCTTAAGCTGAAGTGCTCAGAGAATAAGATAATGTTTATAGTCAAATATTATTAAGAGCTAATAATATTAAACATATCTATTTTTATATTGGCAATCTAAAAATAGATTAAGCCCAATGTCTAAAAATAGAAGTCCATTTATTTTTCCAACTTGACCAGCCATCCACAAATAGCATCCTGCAGCTCATTAGAATCATGATAGAGCATGTCTAAAAATAGACATGGTCTAAAAATAGACTTTGCGCCAGAATTTGCCTGCGGGCCCACTTAGTGAAGGCGACTTCATTTCACTAAGCTCCATCATCTTGCTGCATTCTCAACACTCCCTCTCAGCAAGATAAGGATTATCTGCAACCCCTATCCTGCCTCTGTGGAATTCGAACTTGCTTCTGGTGAGCGCCTTCGTCAGGATGTCGGCATCCTGATCCTCCGTGGGAACATATGAAAGCATCATGATTCTCCGCTGAACACAATCTCTGATATGATGGTACTTGATGTCGATATGTTTGGACCTATCATGAAATACTGGATTAGCCGAGAGTTTGATGCAGCTACGATTATCACAATATATGCGGTGGGATCTAAGTGTGAGACCCGAACAATCCACCGGGGATCTTCCTCATCCATATGGCCTCGCATGCCCGGCCAAACTCGGCTGTAATATGTATGCTCATTGGGCGGGTGCTATGCTATCTAACTACTGTGTACCAAGAAGCTAGCATCGACCCGAACTTGAAAATCCCTCCCAGAGTCGTGCTCTTTACGTCGGGTGGGCTCCACTGCCCAATCTTTGCATCCGTGAAACCCACATACAGCTTCACCTCATCAACTATACGTGCCATGATCCATATCCCGATGTGCCTCCGAGATATCTCAATACATGCTTGCCTGCCTTCCAGTAGAGCTTGGTAGGCTTAACCATAGCTTGTGAAAGCTGGTTCACAGCATAGCATATGTCGGGTCGTGTATTGACCGGATACATAAGCGACCCCACCAAATGTTGATAAACAGTGGCATCCACTACCTCTGCCCGATGTAAATAATAAACATCCTCTTTCCTCCATCCACTAGGAAGAGGAGTGTCGATAAGCTTGCAGCCATGCATGTTGAACTTCTCCAGTATCTCCCGGGCATACTTGCCTTGAGACACAAACAATCCATCACTGCGCTGCCAAATTTCCAATCCCAGGAAATAATGAAGGAGGCCCAAGTCCTTCATCTCAAACTCTTTTGCAAGATCAACATTGCATGAGAGTATCAATTGTTCATCACCGGTCAAAATCAAATCATCTACATAAAGTACAATGATAAGCAACTTACCCTCCACCACAATCTGGTATAGGTTCGGATCCGCCTCACTCTTGAAGAATCCAAGTCCGGTAAAATAATTGTCTATCCGTGGTACCAAACACGAGGTGCTTGTTTCAACCCATACAGTGCTTTCTTGAGCCTGCACACATGCGTCTCGCTGCTGAAGATCTCGAAACCTTCGGGCTGCTCTATGTACACCTCCTCCTCAATCACTTCGTTGAGGAACATAGTCTTCACATCCATCTGATGAATGTGCCACCCCATCTGTGCTAAGAGAGCAAGAATCGTTCGTATGGAAGAATACCTTGCGACAGGTGCAAAGTTTTCCTCATAATCGATCCCCTCAATCTGTGAGAAGCCTCAGGCAACAAATATTGCCTTGTACTTCTCCACACTCCTGTCAGCTGCTTGCTTCACTTTGTAGATCCATCTCGAACCCACCACTAATTTCCCTTCCGGCCTTGGGACAATCTCCCATGCACTGTTTCTGACAATCGAATCATACTCTTCCACCATGGCATCTACCCATGCGGGATCCTCCACAGCTTCCTCGAAAGAGGATGGCTCCATCACGATACACTTGCTCATAAGAGCCATGTATCCAGTATACCAGTCAGGTGACTGTCTCTGTCTGCGCTGTGATGTAGGTGCTCCTACAATCCTCTCTGCATCTTGAGCCAGTCGCTCAGCTTCTGTAGTGCGCTTCCGCCCTCTGATGGTTGGCGCTGCATGAGTGGTCTCTTCCACTCCATGAACCTCCTCTTGTGGCTGATCCACATCCTGAGACTCATCCTTAGGAACTAATAGCTCCTCATTTGCATGTAACTGTGGCTCCCTTTCAAGCGAACACTTCATGGCTTTCTCCTCATGAAATTTGATATCCTGTCGCACAACAGTCTTGCGACTGTCTAGCAAATACACACGATAGTTGTGGGGTGTATCAGTGTACCCCACAAATATCCCAACCTCTGTAGTCGGCTCCAGCTTCTTCCTGGCATCCTTAGTCACATGAATGTAAACATGTGAACCAAAAATCCTCAAATGGGAAATATCAGGCTTCTTACCAGAAAATGCCTCCTCGGGTGTACTCATGCCAAGTATCGTGTGAAGACAACAGTTTTGCACATAAAATGCAGTATTGCATGCCTCAGCCCACAAGTGTATGGGAAGGTCTTGATCATGCAACATCGCCCGTGCAGCACCCACGATCGTTCTGTTCTTTCGCTCAGCAACCCCATTCTGCTGTGGGTTATGAGGTGCTATGAGCTCTCTTCGAATTTCTTCTGCGCTGCAAAAGTCCTTGAATTCGCCAGAGATGAATTCACCACCATTGTCGCTCCTAAGAGCCTTCACCTGCTTCCCCGATTCTTTCTCAACCAGTGCCTTGAACTCATAGAACTTTGAGTATGTCTCGCTCTTCTTCTGCATGAAAAAGATCTAGCACTTCCGAGAAAAATCATCAACACATAGTACTTGTGCTTTACTGTCGAAGCTACTGAGAAAGGTCCACACATGTCTGTGTGAATTCTCTCAAGGATCGTTGTGGCGTGACTATCCTTCTCGTGAAAGGTTGGTTTCACAAATTTTCCCAAGGTACATCCCTTGCACTGATCTGACTGCGCAAGAGTGCCCTTACGAAGCCCAGTAGAAATCTACTGCAGTATCTTCAAAGCTCCATGGTGAAGGTGGCCCAATCTCCGGTGCCACAACTCGCCATCACCCCGGCTCACCACTCCTTCTGCCTTGCTTGCCATTGCTGTGCAGCCATCTACCTGCAATTGATAAAGGTTTTTAACTCGAACCCCTATCCTCCGGGTCTCACCAGTTGCCTTACTGCGCAGGAAAGCCTTTCCCTCGCTAAAGACAACATCATATCCCTTGTCTTCTAACATCGCCACAGAGATAAGATTCTTCTTCAATCCTGGACCATGCATCACTTCCTTCAATACGAAGGGTTTACCAGACTCCCTCTCAAAGGAAATGGTACCGATGTCGTTCGCACTATATCTACCATCATCGCCCATCTCGATGTGCACTCCAAGATATTTCTCATCCAGATCAGTAAACAAATCTCGATCTCCTGTCATGTGAAAAGACGCACCACTGTCAAGAAACCACACTGAACCCATCACACTTGAAACCAAGCATGCGATCAGCGAAAATCCCAGCTCAAACTGTGAGGCTAAGGCCTCTCCATTTGAATTCCAGTGACTTTTGCTTATTTCCTTCTTACGCTTGGACAATTAGTGGCGTAATGTCCGTGTTGGTATTGTTTGTACTTCACCTTGGACATGTCCTGCTTCTTGCCTTTCTTTTTTGATTGAGAAGCATTCTTCTTGCTCTTCCCCTTCCTTGCTT
Organism: Pinus albicaulis; assembly: GCA_034641835.2. NCBI lineage: Eukaryota > Viridiplantae > Streptophyta > Pinopsida > Pinales > Pinaceae > Pinus > Pinus albicaulis. Next base: position 778,527,396 of record CM076570.1, read on the forward strand.
TGGCAACCAAAGCGCAATTTTCTTCATCTGAGTTCTTTGATGAAGATCCGTCCCTGGTACTTCGCCTTATCTCCTCTTGCACAAGATCCGACCAAAGTCGCTCCCATCTTGGCAATTTCTCCCGACCATTGACAGAGTCCTGATAGGAATGCAAACTCTTCGGAAGCCCAAGGAGAGCCAAGCTCACCAAGTCCTCGTCATCAACAGTCACCCCCACACTTCCCAGCTCATCCCTGCATTGGATGAACTTCGTGAGGTACTTGGGCATACTGTCGCCTTTCTCCATTTTTATGTTCCTGAGATTATCCTTGAGCGCCAACTTCCTCTGGTCGCTCTTGCTTCTGAATAAGTCTGTCAACGCTTTCCACATCAAGAATGGAGAAGCCTTACCATGAAGGCTGGACACTATGTGATCCTTTACACCTTCCAACAGAATTCTTTGACACTTTGCTGTCTTCTTTTGCCATGCGTCAAGTGCGGCAGCATCGCTAGAAGCAGGTTTTGGAATTTCTGCATCTATGAACTCCTTCAACCCATTGTCATCTAGCACCACCTCCATCCTGTCCTTCCATGCAATATAATTTGAGCTGCCCTCAAGGGCATACTCCAATTGCAATCCGTTGAAAGACATCTCAACTTCGACACCAAGAAAACACTGCTGCAAATTCGAATTCCACCAGCTCAAAACTCAATCGCTTCAATGTTTTGCAATTGCTCCAATGATCAATATCGCTGTGATACCATGTAGAAATTTGAATAACTGATATATTATTCACCGAGATTCTCCTGATCACACACTATTTTAACTTCATGCACAATACATAATCTCATCTACCATTGATCATTAATTACGGAAATAAAAACAATCGCATGCGCACATTAAAACCATAAACAATCACACATATGAACACAATATTTTATGGGAAAGCTTAAAGCTGAAAACCCCCAACTATCTGTACATCATATGTCATAGAGATCATGTAACAATCATTATACATAGCTCCTCACAAGCTCTCAGTACAATCTCCAATTGCTACACACTAATCAAACCCCGATCTAGCAAATCACATGCTCCAATCTCTGCCACCTGATAGCCTGTCTTTACTGCGCAATCACTACTGAAGAATGGCTTAGAATGAACTCGAATTGGTCCAGCCTTGACTGCGCAATCCTCATTGGCATCTCCAATCACTGGTTGTTGCAAATCATGCAACAGTATAGTCACACTGCTCTTTCACCTACCTCTTCACTAGTCTCCACTGAAACTGTCCATGCACTGTAGTTAACTGATGTATTTTTTAGTTGATTAATGAGTTAATAATCAGTGAATTAATTAATAATTAATTCACACCACTCTCACTAGTGTATCAATCAGTTAGACTAGATACAACTAGCTCAACTATGTTTAACTCAGTTAAACTGAACACAACTCCACCAACTACCTCAATAACTCCACCAAACTCTTTCACATGAGTTCTAACTGAAGTATCCATGCAATAGCTCACTTAACCCTCGGGAATAACGTAATTCATACCTTCGACTCCTGTTCCACATCTGTGCACTTAACTGAAGTGCTCGAAGAGAATAAGATAATTTTTAGAGTCCAAATATTATTAAGAGCTAATAATATTCGACATATCTATTTTTAGACTAGCAATCTAAAAATAGATTCCGCCCAATATGTCTAAAAATAGAAGTCCATATATTTTTCCAACTTGACCAACCATCCACAAATAGCATCCTGCAACTCATAGAATCATGATCGACATGTCTAAAAATAGACATAAGTCTAAAAATAGACTTTGCGCCAAAAATAGCCTGCGGACCCACTTAGTGAAGGCGACTTCTTTTCACTAAGCTCATCATCTTGTTGCAATCTCAACAGAGCTTCATTCCCTTGGCCCGCTCCATCAATATGTCATCACATCCCATAAAACTGTTTCCATGATGACCTTTTCTCTTGATGACTACTTTCCATTAGTAATGTTATCAGAGAGGTTTTCCCAGAGCTGATTCACCAGGAGCTCCTACCATGCTTCGATCATGATGCTACATTGCTTCCTATAATACAACCAACAAAAATCACTTAAAGGGGAAGATGATCTCGATCATAGTGGAGATCGCTCACTTCCTCTTTCTTATATTTCTTTGCATCAGGTTCTTCTCTCATTTCTAAGTTATGGGCTTCTTCCCTTATAATCATGAAGTGAAGTTTCTGCATTCATCTGGCAGAGCTTCCAACACCACTTTAGTCATCTTAGTGTCAGACATTACTTTTCCCACTTCCTGCAGATGATCTCAGAGAGATTTCTTCTTCTGCATTACTCACAGAGAATAACTCCACCAATTTCTCATATATTTCTTTTGATGATTCTAGATTTTGTACATCGAAGATAAGAGAGTCTTTTATGGATTCTGTAAGAATCCTTTGGGCTCTTATATCTCTCTTCATGTATTGGCATGACTTCATTGTCCTTGTCTTCTATGCAGGAAAGATTGAAACCCCAACCAATTTCTTTCTTTCTTTGCAAAGGAGACATTTTAATGGATTCATATAAAGTCATAGATATACTTGCTTGAGTAGATGCTTTTCTTCTTCTATCATCTTGATTACTTTGAAGATGGTTGAAGCTTCCTTTGAATGATTTTCTTTCAAATGAAAAGTCCTTCAATGAAGGAGATTTCTCCTTTTATGATGTCAAAGCTTTTAGATCTAGCTTCCATTTTGATGGTGATTGTTGAGGATGTTCTGCTGCTTCCTTGAAAGATCAAGGATGATAGGTAACTTGGCTTGAAGCTTTTGATGGAAATACTTTGAGATGGAAATGAACTGCTGCAACATTTAAGATGGTACTATAATACTATCTTTAATGCCAAAATGTCTTATTTCTTTCACTGTGGAAAAACTAACTTTTCTTCTAATCAAATTCTTTCTTTGTATATTGTGATCCAATTAATACAAAGATTCCAACTGTTGTGTAGACTTCCTTCATTGGTTTTGATTCGTCAATCTTTCACCTTGCTTTGATGTCTTCCATGAAATCTCATCCTTGAGTGTCTCTATGCCCTTTCTAGCACCTTAGCTCTGATACCATGTTGAAAATTTGGAGGGCTTGTGATTAATACAAAATTCTCTTATTGATAATTAATTGTGAGCTTAATTGAGTTACTTATGTCTTCTCTTCGTTATCTTATTTAGTATTTCATCAAATCAATTATCAAAGTACACAAGACACGAAATTAGGCTCCTAGAGCTAGGGCAAAACCTCTCCCTCTTGGAGAGGAAAACCCCTAAAGAATTCTTCTTATAGATCTTCAAATGACAAGTACCACGACCAAGACTCAGACCCTTGACCTAGAGATGCTTCCAAGACCATGTCAACACTTCTTCGTATACTCACAATGTTGATCCTTCTCCACTACAACAACTTGCACTGACCTAAACCATCATTAGAGAACTCGGTCTCTAATTATGTCTCCCTTGACTTAGTCTTTATTTATCACAACACTTCTCCTTGATTCAGGTTTACTTGAGATATTAGCTCTCCTTTTATGTGCTGAAGATAGGAAGGTAAATCATAGATTTACCTTCCTTCTATCCTTCTATCATCAAACTTAAACCCTTTAACTTCAATCATATCACAGAGAACTATCCGCACATATTCTTCACACATTCATTAGGGGTTGCACTTCTAAACACAGAAAAAACACGCACTTATATTTTCCTTGACCCACACTTAGTATCTCCACAAGAATCCGCAATATATATATGCTCTGCCTTTGTTATTGATCAGCATCATTATACCCAAACAATTTCGCATTACTGTTCCTCTGAAATCTGCATTCCTGTTCATATCAATCCATACTGTTATCTTTTCTTGGATTTGCAATCATCTTTAAAACATCCGCACTTGATCAAAGGTGAATCCACATCCTTGTACCCTTCAAACTTTTGCACTTGACCGCATTCATGTACCCTTCAACCATTCGCACTTGTTCAGATGTGAACACAAAATTGGATTTCACTTATCTGCAGAACAATCCTTTCTTTATCACACATTTTAATTACATAAATGACAAAAACTCATCTTCAGGTTGTCCGCACTTCTTGTTCAGAGAGATCCGCAAAACTTGATTTATAATGGACCACAGAGATTGTATATATATAGTGGCAGTTTCCCTATCTAAAGGTCGACTATACATTAGCTTGTAGGCCGACTTGACTGTGAGTGTGAAGGATAATTTTATCAATTATTTCCAGTGTTGATTTAAGGGCTATCTCAAGTCATTCTTCCACAACTTCTGAACTTGGTCTTGGAGCATTACTAGGTCCTTCATATATGACACTTATTACATTTATATCTAGAATACAAAACCCTAGATAGACATCAAGAAGAAGTATATGGGTAGCTGACCAGAGGCCCCCACGTCTTCCTGCCAAAAACTGCATGTCCTTTTTAGGCATATCCACAAATATTCAATGACCCACGAGCTTCCACTTCTGAAGGCTCGTCACCCGACCCCATAGAACATCATACCCAACACTCAAAATCTTGATCTCAGAAGCAGGCTATAAAATTTTGTTATACTTTTACGAAGGGTAACTTGGTTTTCTTCGAACATCCGCCTTTTGTTGCAAGGATGTTTCTTGATGAGAACATGGAACATCCTAGAATGTCCTAAGGTGTGAGGTGCCTACAGAGGAGCCTGGTCGATGTTGATAGGACTTCCATATGTTGTAGGCTTGTTCCACTTCCAACGTGGCCTGAACGATTGCCTCGTGGGATGATGTGTCAGCATTCAAAATTTCGATACATGTTTCCATGCTAAGGCAATCCTGAGATAATAACTGAGTGGGTCTGACACTGAATATATAAGGGTCAACCACCTCAGATGACAATCCGTATAATGTAAGATATGCTAAATCGAGAAGGATTATAAAAACTGGTGAGGAATAATGCCTTGAAATTGATGATGGTTATGGGGAAGTGTAGATAGATGATATGTGTAATGGTCAAAGAAAATAAGACTCGAGAAGGTCAAAGTGGGAGAGGTGGGAGGGTAAAAGAATTTAATAAGTGTTTAAATATTTTGTTAGAGGCACAACACGCGTCATTAAGGATTCAAGGCGATAGAGGTGGGTAGGTAAGTTCAATTTTGGGGAGGGTGCCCGAATCGATGTTCCTCAGAAAAAACGGACAAAAAGAACGTGGTGTCCGAAAACGCTGGTCGGAAGTTACAGATATGGACGATGAGTTAAATCAAGGAGATACTTTGAGCTATAATTCAAAACAACAACAGTAGCAACATCCCATGCAACGCCACCACCTGCTGCAACATTGGAAGCCAAAATCCTTACAATGTCTTGCGATTATGAAAGAGTCTATCCTTTTTTGCCACATAATATATAATTTGGATTTTTCTTGAGAGTCAGATGAATCTGGGTCCTTGCTAGGTCCAAAATTTTCTATGATAAAGTCCTCAGTTGACATGGGACAACCTTCTGTAGGTTTGACAGTGTGTGAGCACAATCTGATAAAGAATATAAATTTCTAGTAAAAAGAAGATTAAGATGTGGATAATCTCGACAATGATGGTGGAGAGCATACTTGAGAGAGTTCAGTGCAACTATATACATCAAACAAATAGTTTATCCAATGTTGGATGTGCACCTCGATTATTAATATTACTAGAAAGGGATTTGGGTGTTATGGATGATTGCAGCCAGAGGCAAAACATGGCTCGAATATTCAAGATTGTATGTCATGGGAAGCCCATTTCATAAACAATAGTTTTTTTTGGCTTGAATCAAGTGACGGCCATGAGCTTTCCGAGATCCTAAATGTCAAGAATATGCTACCAAAACCCAGAGTGACTCCACTACACATATTTTTAATGAAAACGAGCAAGGTCAGACTATACAAAAATACATTTTCCTAAACATAGTCATATGCTCGTGAGATAACCACACAACTAAGGACATACCCATATTGATTCCTATTTTGACTAGGCCGAACAAAATAATTTTAATATGAGTTTGCAGTTTACCTTGTGACACTCTGCATCTCGCCATTTCCTTCTAGCAGCAGCGTTCAAACCATGGAGCCATGGCCAGGAGGTGGTGACATGCTGATAATAATTTTGTTGACATTCAACAGGCTTCAGTCAAATTAGATACTTCACTTACTTCCTGGATGCGATCCCCATCGAACTTCTCTGCTACTACGATAACCAAATTCAACACCAAATTTACATAGATCGTTGCTACTCCACCCTTAAAACTTTGCAGACTTATCTATTATTGTTTTTCCTTTAACTTAAATTCCCCCGATAGACTAAGTTGATAGCAACAAGAATTTTTACCTTTGGATCTTTCTATCTCAATTTCATCCTTTCACTTTCCCATGCCCAGAGAAATATCATCGAACTCGGGAAGAAGAAGAAGAGCAGTGCGGGAAATTAATTTTAATGGCCCGATTTTAGATTCTTGAAGAGCAGTGCAGGAAATTAATTTGAATGGCCCGATTTTAGATTTCCGAAGAGCAGTAAAGGAAATTAATTTTATTAGCTTGATTTTAGATTTTTAGAATATAACCCAACATTAAATTTTAATAATTTGTCAATCGTTATACGGAAGTTAAATTTTAATGGGTTGATTTTAGATTTTAGAGCAACCCAAGATTAGATTTTAACATTGTCAATTGTTATGGTATTTTATGTTGTCATTTGATTGTAATTTTTTTTTTCATTTGAGCAAGGTCACTTGATATAGGATCTCGATATAGATTAATATAGACCTGATATATATAAGGTTTTTGAAGGTTTAGAGAGTGATAATTCTAGCTTGTGACACAAGATTATATTTTAACATTTTGTCAATTTTTGTGGTATTTTATGTTGTCATTCAAGGCTAATTTTTTTTTTTATTTTTTTTTTATTTTTATTTTATTTTATTTTCTTATTTTTTTAAATTTGAGCGGAGGTCACTTGATATAGATTGATATAGAGCCTACAAATCTAAGGTCGTTGAAGGTTTAGAGAGTGATAATTTTGGCTTGACAGTATCAATACAAATTATAAAAGGTCTTATTTTTAAAAATATATTCATGATCCATCACATGAGAGTATAAAAGACATCCCTAAGCAAGTATGTTCATATAAATGGGGAAATAAGACATAAGGTTTACACATAAGGGATATATCAACTAACCCTTAATGAGGTGAAAAATATAAGTAATTCTATGAATAATGTTATTAATAAACTTCATGTAGTTGTAAGTAGCTCAAAAATACCCTATTAGAAGTTATTCATAGTTTAGTTTACATTAATCATTCACATTAGTCATTTTTAGTTGTATTACTTATTATCTAGTTGTATATTTTAACCCGCGACTAAATTAGTCATTTATGTTAGTTTTTTTTAGTTGGGTCGCTTAATATTGCTCATATTTTGTAGTAATTCACTTGGAAAAGTTGCGGTGACTAACTTTTTAATGAAGAGACACAATTAAAAATTACTAACATAAATGAATAATTCATATACTTCTTGTACTTATTATTTGGTCATATTTTTATTCTTGGACTACAATAGTCATTTACATTAATCATTATTAATTTTGTCACTTATTATATAGTCATTTATTTTAGTCATGGACTAAATTAGTCATTTCAGTTAGTCACTTTTAGTTTGGTCACTTATTTTCTAGTCATATATTTTATCCCTATACTAAATTAGTCGTTTAAATTAGTAATTTTAGTTTGGTCACTTAAAATTTCTCAAATTTAGTAGTAATTCACTTGAAATAATTGCGATGACTAACATTTTTAGTCACCTAGTCATTAATTTCATCATTTTCTACTAGTGTATATTTAACCTATAATAAAATCTTGCTCATGAAACCCATGCCGCAAGTAAAAAATACATTTTATTATCTTTGTCTTCTTCTTTACATAAAATACATAATTACATAGTCAATATGAAGACCGACCTAGTTACACTTTTCAACGGGAAAGGGATCCACGTGCACAAAATCCTTGTGTTAACATGCCAACTTTTATTTCTTTGTCTTAAGTTTTATTTAACTCAATGTTTTTCTTAATTTTAACTCTTGCTTATTTTATTCACAACTATATATCAGGAGTTACATCATAATTTTCTTCCATTTTCAATATCATTTACAAACTTATGAATCAAAATTATCCTTCGAAGAGGAATACAACTGAAACTAAACATATATGGGTCTTTTGACGTGAATACCTTCCAACATAGCCCCAAAATTAGACAACACTTGCAATGCATACAACCTACTTCATAATATAATCCTTAATTACAACATATTTCCTTGAATCCTCTAGATCATTAAAGTTTAGACACTTGACCTAATGCTCTTTCATAAGACCTCAATTGCCTCTTATTTTACACTCTATTTGAGACATAATTTGCTTCTTATTTTACACTATGATTTGAAGGCCTTGTTTGCCTCTTATATTGCATATTGATTCAAATAAAGTTTGCATAAAATATTGGCCAGTCAATCCAGTTTTTAAGTGACGTTTTGGAAGAAAATAAAATGAGGAACAACCTAGTTTAAAGTTGAGTTTGCAGCCTTACATATACAACCAATGTGAATGTGTTATCACAAATTTCCACCCTCAATAACAATAATGGTTTAAAATTTAAAATGGTTTTGAGTTAACAAGGATATCATTAACTAAAGTTTATATCATGGTTGAAAGTGCAAGATGAAATGAGTGATATCATTATTGAATTGACAGAAAATAGTCATTCGATTATACGGCCAAATAAAGCATGAATCTACAACCAAGATAGAAATGAGTTGAACAGTGTAGGCAAAGAATTCGAACCCCACTCAAAGCACAAATTTATAGTTAGATTGGAGCATGGGTTTGAAAGCACAAATTTGGTGTATATTAGAGACTAGTTTATCACTTGATCATAGACCAAGTTCGATCCCAATCAAGAGCATAAATTCATAGTTTGGTTGGAGCACGACTTTGGAGCACAAAGAGTGTATTTCTGGTGGTCAAAGGAACTCAGAAATCAACGTTTAGAGCACAGGGATAGAGGTATGTAAAAACATCATCTCCATAGGAATGAAAACGTTTTTCTGAGCCAAAATTGTGTGCACGTGAAGTCAAAAAAAACTTGTATATTACACAACCATAAGTGAAGAAAATTATGAGCAATAACATCATTTTATAGTAGCATTGTTTTTTGGGAAAATCACTTAGGAAAATGGCATAGAAAAACCACATGTTAAGTTCATTTTGACGTCAAAACAATCTCTTAAAAATTGATTTTACCCTGTAGTTCTTAAGGCATTTTACTCAGGAAATTTCACTCCAAAATCAAATTTTCCTACTCCACTTTAGCTTCTTTCAAATAAGTTATGTTCTACATGTTTAGACATCAAAGATACTTTGAAAAACCCTAGAAATTTTGATAAATGCAAGAAGAATATCCAAAAGGTTTCTATACTTCAAATCTAGAGAAAAGCATGGGTTCTTTTGCTCATTCAAAAGCTTCACTTAACATAGAAAAATTTTCATGTTGCTACTCTTCAAAAATTCTTGATCAAAATAGCTACAAGACTAGTGTATGTGTACACAAAGGAAACAAGAAAAAAATTATGTTTTGAAATTCAAGGTTCAGAGAATACAGATGGGCAATTTTCCTAGAACCGAGGGTCATTTTTATGCCTAGGGTTTACATTGAAAATCATAAGAATTATACTAGCATTTGCACCGAGAGGTGTAAAGTAATGCTGGGGAGTGGGGAAAACAATAATTAAGTGAAATATATGGAAATTTTAGTTTCTATATATCTTTTAAAGAATGTTATAGGAGGTTAAATTTAAAAAGAAAGTTAGACTAACATAAAGTAACACTAACATAATTGTCCCAGAATAATGGCATAGTAATGATGGTATCCTTCTTCTTCGTGATCCCTTCTCATCCTATGCTTTACTATATGACATTTGAGAAGTGGATGACGTACCAAGGTGGGATAAGAATCAACGAATAACAAATATGAAGAGAGAAAGTGAAGGAAAGGAAACCCTTTGCACTCAAGAAGCATACAAAATGGATTCATGAACTCCCTCATACATTGGATCAAATAAAAAAAACATGGAGCTCCTTCACAATAATGAGAAAGAAAATAAAAATAGCCATTTGAGTTGCAACGACTAACTCATGCTTGTATCCAGCCATGTACAAAAAGTACAAACACTGGAATACGATATCTGGAGCCAGATCGCTAGCCTGACTCTAATCGATGTTTGGGGTGAGCGTTATCTGGAATTGAATTGCGGGAATTTGAAGCAGAAGCACTGGAAGAAAGTGGCGGAGGCCATCAAAGGTCGCTTGAGCAATAACAAGCAACCTAAAACAGATGTCCAGTGCAAGAATCGCCAAGATGGTGGAGAAATCGAGGACGGCCTTGACGAATTAAACTCACCCAATATTCTGTCTGCACATGTCAACATATAATTGGCTAGAAGGGCGATAAGGAAGTTTTCTGATTGGGTGGGGTGAACAATGTTTGCCCACCCAATCTCATAAAGAAAATGCCTCTGACGTAAATATATCTACAGCAATGGGGATCCCTATCTGTCAGCGATTTCAGCAACTCAATCTTGTTTTTAAAAAGACTGAGACGATTAAAATAATTTATCAAAGGTTTTAATGCCTTGACCACTATACGTGATGATTGTTCAATGAAATCATTACAACATTGGGTGGAAAATAAATAAAGGGCTCTTAATTTTGTGAAATTTTAATAAATAATAATAATAATAATAATTTAACAATGTATTGTAAATAGGGTTTATTTCAGTTGCTTGGGAAGAATAAATATTATTGATGTGTATCTTATATATCTACATATAGCATTTGTTATTTAACAATTTGCATTGTAGTTTAGAAATTGTAGTTTAGAAATTGATCTACATATAGCATTTGTTATTTAATAATTTGCACTGTAATTTAGTAATTGTATTGATAAATGTAAAACAGTAAATATAAATTTAGAAATGTGAAATAGTTAATATTGGAAATTCCATATATGAATCAACATCTTTTATTTAATCATTAAAAAAAAAATATGAAAAAAAAAATTACAAACATTCAATGACCAATATAGCCAAGTACAAGGTAAAAAATCAGAAAGAAGATTAATTAAAATAATTAACTTGTGAGAAAAATCACACAAAATTATCAACGTCTATCTGTTGCAATTTTTTTCCCCTCTGGATTTGTTAAAACTCCATTGTTCTATCAATATACTGTCCTCTCTGGATTCTGTAAAGATTATATGCATGACACATCGTCAATTTTAATTGTTTGTTCAGTTTACAGAGTTTAAAATTTAAAAAATGCCAACAACCCATTTAAACAAATTATTAATTCCAGAACTCTGATTAGAAAACATATAAGAAAAGATACCCAATATCAATTATAACATATTAAGCACATAATTGAACAGAGTGAAAGTTGGAATCTCTTTTATGACATAAACATGCCAGCTCGACGCTTGTTCACCAGGAATGACGAGAAAACAAATTTCCAAACCATTCACCTATATACTGTAAATTAAATCGCAATTCTTAGGCAGAATTAATGACAGGTAGCAAGAATAGATTCAGACACCCCTTCTTGCTATTGGTACAGGCATGCTAGTGATGGGGAACACATGCAGATCGATGTTTCTTCTCTATTTTGGCAAATAAGACAAAGGGGCCACCGTCGCCATTCCAACTGCCTCCCACTTGCTGAATGTCGATGCAGGCAGCCACATTCAGCACTGGACTCACCCTCCCCACTCCTACAGACTTCGACTTGACCATAGGCTTTCCTGGCCTTGGGGAATACAAGCTGGCAGCTTTTGCAGCATTACCACTGGATCTTTCCGAGTTTCGAGCCATAGTTTGGCTTTTGGAAAATCGCCAGGAGAAAAATAAACCATTTCCCTTCATTTCCCCAGTGTCTGCACTGCAGCTCGTTGAAAATGGCAGCATATATCTTGGGGAAGAAGGCCGTTTCTTCACAGTATTATGCTATCTATCTTGATCAGCTATCTTAGACGATGTTCTTCTGCATTTTCTTTGTTGCTCAGCTTAAGAAAGATTTCCTTCCACTTACTAGGGGGTTTATGACGCGGAAAATATTTGGGAGCAACATTTCCCACACAGCCGCTTGTTCCCTGTGGTGGATACGAGGCGGATCGAACCGGTGACCGAAACCTTGAGCTTACAAGATCGAGACGACTAGCAGGGGATACAAGTTCGGCTTCAATAGGGCGATTTACAGGCATAATTTTTCCATCCACAAACAATTCCTCGGCAACAGATATCAGAGCTTCTTAAACGTCCAATGCAAGAATCGCCATGACCACTTAAATAAATTCACTCAATATTTTTTTTTGTCTACACCCTGTGAAGATATCATTGGTTAGACGGGTGATAAAGAAGCTTTGTCTACACTCTGAAGTTTTCTGGTTGGGTGAGGTGAACAGTGTTTGCCCACCAAATCTTATAAAAAAAACACCTCCGACATAATTATTGTTTCTCATTATTAAAATTGTGACGATTTCATGACGAAAAGGGTATCATTTATATAATCCAACAACAATAGTTTCAACTACTTTGTAGCACATTTTTCACGAAGAATTTAGTACACTAGCATTAATATTCATAAAGTTTGGTAAAAAGTTGATATTAGAATAGCATTCAGGATTGAAATGACAAGGAGAATTGAACCATATGGATTTGACGTAACCGAACATCATGGTGATATCGTGCAAGAAATAAAGTAGATGGACTTCTTTTACGGCAACAAATACTTTTCAGTCTATTGGCCCATAAATGCCCCTGGAAAGTAAATGCCCACTGTTGGATTAAAGCAAGTACACCATCCAATGGTGGGCATTTATTTCCCAGGTGCATTTATGGGCCAATAGACTGAAAAGTATTTGTTGCCTTCTTTTACAAAATCAAAGGCTACCATAAGGACACATCAAAAGCATTTGCACTTTCCTTTGATGTTAACTGTGCTAACATAAGCAACCTAACCATTAAGAAATTAGAGTTTATATTCAGTGAAATAACAAGGTTTCCTCAAGAGGGAGAAAAATGATTTAAAACACAACATTTAGAAGCCTTGGACTTATTTCATTAAGAAGTCAAAGCAAGCTTATATCTGGTATGAAAAGAAGAAAGCTCTCAAAGTTGAGAATAGGAACCTAGGGACAATGTGGGCATTTCATTACAACCTCCACCTAGGGACAATGTGGGCATTTCATCACAAGAAACGAAGATCTATCTGATAGGGACAATCACAAGTTTGAGAAACAATTCTAAGCTTGAGGACATGCTCCATTTTCAGTTCGGGAAGATATCAATTCTCTTTTATGACATAAATTTTTCTTTGGTTTATTACCTTATTCGGCCTTAGGAAAACATTTATAAGTTGTTTCTGATGACATTTGGTCATGTTTGACTTAATAAATGTGTTCCCTAAGGTATTTTGTTGCACGTTTTAATTTTTAAAATTTATGAAATAAATGCATTGTAACACAAATTTACAAGCTACAATATATCTAGTAAATGATCATTCATTTTGATATCTACAGGAAACTTGGGCAGATTTCGAGATTTGGGTTTTGAAGAACAATATCTCGAGATGGATTAATACACACCCACTCATCGAAAATTGATCCTGGACTACCTGGTCAATGCACTCAATTTAGCAGGGATAACACAAGACAAATTAGGGATTTTGCTTAGATTTGACTTTTCTCGATTTGATCCATGATTAGAGTGCTAAAGAAAGTCAATTTGATCTAAATCCATCCTCAAAATAGGCCACAATCAACAACAAAGAAGATTTTGGGTATTTTGTTATATTTTTATAAAAGCAAGCAAATAATGCTTGCAAAATAATCAATTAGAAGTTTGTAGTTAGAACATTTTGATAAATATATGCGTATCCCAAAGTTTAGCCTTTTGAAGCTTGCTCCAAGTTTATTTCACTTAATATATGATTTTTTTCTACTTTTCAACTAATGGTAGACAATTTACTGTATTTGCTAAGGTATGGAGAGTCCCCACAAACCAAAGCTTGTGCACTACTTTACATGTGTTGTTCATTTATTTTGTACATGCGGTTATAACCTATTCATTTGTGTTCTTTTTATGTTTATACTCTTTAACTTTTGGTCTTTCTAGTGTATTTTTACTTCCCTGTTCATACTAGTTGCTTCTTGATACTATGCTTATAGTTTATGTGTGATCTCACTTCCATATTCAATAATATGTTACTTCCCATACCTTGTTTGATATGGTAATTTATATTTCATGATTTCAAGTGTTGTTCATAAGCTTTATTTTTCACATGAAAACGACTGCTTATGAGTATAAACTAGTTGAAAAGTTGAGCAAAGCACTGGGAGTGCCATCCACCACCCTTCTCAATGGAGAAGGCCCCAACTCTTTCACAACATTTCACTTAGCATTATATTAATAAGCACCAAAGTTCCTTGCTTTCTTTGAATCATTATTCATTTCTTTCTTTTATAGACTAAACCACTAGGCACACACCGAGTAAAAAATTGAGTAGAAGACTACTTGAATTGCCATCCATTTTCTCTCTCGTATATATGGAGAAGGCCATAGTGCATTCTCACCTTTTTAAATAATATTGGTTTGAAGTTTACTAGATTAAATAAAGGTCTACCAGAGTGTCCACTTGCTCTCATCAGAAAGTGAGGCCACAGTGAAACACCAATCCATTAAACGAAAACCCTTTTTTTTTTTCAATTTCAGTCATTTCCAGAAAGCGTGTTTTGTTTAGAACTTTTATTTCATGCTTCCTTGATTTAACTTTAACTTTTGATTAGAATTCCTACTTTTGATTTCAACTTTAAAATTATCTAGAAGTGACATCTAATCTAGCCTAACTCTTTACAGATTGTATGGTGCTTCTAAGTTTACAAACACCTAGATTGATATGAATATTATGTCCTAGTTATGTACTTAAACTAGCATGACGCCATGTTCTTCAAGATTGGCAATGCTCCATAGTGCAAGTGACCTAGTCTTTTGTGCCAAATCTCACACAAGTTGCCACTGTCATGCACTAGAGCTATCACAAGATCCCCTTGCAATCTATATAGACCACCCTCATGAACAACTTTGGCCAAGACCTAAATAGGATTCGAGCATCCCTTCTAGAAAAATATTTCCTCATTATCAACCTCAGCGATATATCTAAGATTTGTCATCATTAAAATTGAAAGTAGGTTTTTAGTTAAGCTAATTATAGACAAAACACCAATGAGCTCAAGGATATCACCTAATAGCATTTGGAATGAGATGAATCCCACTCTTGCAACTGGATACATGGAATCATCACCAAGTCCCACTATCATGCTTTCCTTTTAAAATCTTAAAGGTTTTTGAAGACCCTCTTGTTAAATGTTTATATGTTTAGAGGCTCCACTACTAATAGACACTAGACATGGTATTAGATGATAGACATGAGACCAATGAAGAAGTGTTTTTCACACCTGGATGGAAACTCATCCACTCCAACTAATGCTTCTACACTCTCTGCAAACTACCTTGTTGTTTCTTGCTCTTCCCCTTCTCATGACATTGAGAAGCTAAGTGTCCAAACTTCTAACACTTGAAGCACTTGATGTGGATCAAGTCTCCCTTGGGTCCTCCCTCCTCCTTTCCCTTCTTCATTGTGAAGATGAGCGAGAATATTCTACTCATCCTCCTCCATAATTGCAATAGTGTCTAGTCTCGTCTCCTCCTAGACGAATTCATGACATAATCTCTCAAAAGTGGGAAGCTTTATTTGGGCACAACCTCCCACAAACAATAGATTACCAAGAAGAAGATAACCCATTTAATGTAATGGTCACTAGCTCTTCACCCTTGACCTCCTCTCCAACTACTGCAAGATGATCAAGGAGTTCAATGATCTTCATCAAGTAGGTACCTACTTTATCTATCTTACTCATCTGCATGGCTCTAAGATTATTCCTCAAGAACATCTTCCTACCGGTGTTCTTACTCTGATAGAGATAACTATAGCATCGAACATTTCATTTCCCATGGTCTTCCCAATGATGTGAGGAATTAAATTATCCTTCATAGGGTCAAGGATGACTTGCTTACCATCTTATTTTTATGATATTTCAACAACATGGGATAATGGGCTCTATAACTATTTTCTCAACAAAGGCATTTGTATCCTACTACAACAACACCTTTACTTGACACTTCCATGATATGAAGTTATAGGGACCTTCCAATTTGCCTTCGTAATTGAGACTTAATGTAGTCATACTGTTGCACTCAAATATTTTGTTAACCAAATGAAATTATAAACCTAACAAAAAGTAACAACTTGATCATATGTCGATTGTGTTTTTCTCGAGCACTAATCACATACATCTCACCCTGAAACCTCCCAACAACTCCCACTCACAAGTAGTAGCCTTGCTATACATTCAAGGGTTCAAAGAAGTTTTCAACAAACCACTTTGATACCATGTGCAAATTTTTTTACTCTTGGTAAGCAGATTTTTCACTGCACTACAATTCCCATCATGAAACTAAAAAAGAATAGAACTAAAAACCTATCAAATCAACTTTGTTAATAAATGCTAGAATCTATTAACACATGTTGTAGAAAACAATGCACATAATACAATATACGATTGTCAAAACTTGTCATTGTTTTTATTAATTTGAATACATTAAAAGAAAAAAAAATTGCTACGTGAAAATACCCCTGAATTGTTCATTGCTAGATTCATGACTCAATGAACAAATACATATATTCGTCCTCTCTCTTATCGCTTAAGCAAGGCATACTAGGGTTTACAAAAATAGGTTTGCATGTGACTCAAACCCATATATATATATATATATATACTAAAAAATAAAACTAAACTATTTTTTTTGTACTCCTAGTCTATCTTTAATAGGTGGTGCATGCCTTACTAAAGGCTAGTTGGTAGGTGCATGCATGGACGCTCTCCCTCTATAACTCAACAATGATGCACCCAGATCTACAAATGCCCAAATTTACCATTGTAGAAGATTTTCCATAGCAAGCACATGCATGCATGAACCCCCCTCCCTCTTTCCAAGGCATTTTCACTAACACATTATTGGCATGTCCATGTTTCTAGAGGTATCTTGCCAAGGGAACACATGCATTCGACAACTTTAGCTTCAAATGTTCAACCTTGTCCACAATCTCAACAATCTTTTCTATAATGTTTGTTAGCATCTTCCTTCAAACTTTTCTCCATCAATGGAGAGCCCTTAGTGCCAACTCTTGTAGATCCACATCGTAATGGATTGATTTAGTATGGATCTTGGTTGGAGGTTCATATGAGCATTTACATAAGAGGATGCAATACCTCCTTGTTTAGCTTATAAACTCCATTATTCTACTATTCTCGTTATTTGTGACGATATTGTGGTGGTTCCCTTGTTTCTAAATTGTTGCTTGATCTTCCTAATCTCATTTTGGGTTAATTTGGTTTATATTAAGCACCTTATTTTATTTTGTGTTATTCCACATCAATTGCATTTCTAGTGATTCTATTTGATCTACCATTTTATTACAATTAGAGAATTGTTGATCTCAAGTGTTAGTTTTATATTTAAATTGATAATTGCAATTGTTCACTGTTGAAATATGTAACTAGGTTTGGTCTTCATAATGACATGTAATCATGATTTGATGTAATAATACAAATGAATTTATTATTGTTGATCTTGAGGCATGGATTTCATGTTCAAGGAAATTTAATTTTTAGGTCAAGCTCCCATTGTGAGCTCTTAGGGCTTGTCATTGAGTCTACAAGTTAGTGTCATGTATGAAAGACCCACTTGGGGCATGTTACATATTGTAAAAGAATTTATTTGAGTCAAAATAAAGTCAAAGGACCCTCCAAGGCCATGTCAATTTGCAATAAACAAGTCGGCCTACATCAACAACAAGTTGGCCTAGAGACAGCTCAAGTCGGCCTAAAATCATGGACATGAGGCCTATATAAAGAAGACTTCGGCCTCACCTAGGGGACACACTTCACTCATAAAGGAGTTTGATCACAAGAAGAAGAAAAAGTGAAGTAGAAGAGGACAAAGGAAGAAAAGAAGGTCAAAGTTTTGGATGAGTTTTTGGGTTACTTCTCTCCACACGTGCGAAGAAAATTAGGGCTACAATTTGTTGCAATAAAGCCGAGTTGTGGTGCCATCAAAGTGTTAAGGATTGGTGACAAAAAGGACTGTTTTGAGGGCCGAGTTCCCTAGGAAGGAGGCCTAGTGAAGAGAAAAGAAGCTCGTGGCCTACGGTTTCTGAAATAAGGGCCAAAAGGTGCAAGAGTTGCAGTCAAGCCGAAATTGCAAAAAGATAGGTTGAAGTGGCAATCAAGGTGTTGGAAGGTCAAATTCAAAGACAAGTGAAGAGCAGCTGAATTGATTTGACAAAAAAGGCAAGGTTGACTTGGTCTTGGAGGAGTCTTAGTCAAGGGTCTAGGTCTTGGAATTCGTCAATTGAAGATTCTATAAGAAGAAGAAATCGTGTGGGTTTTCCTCTCAGATTGGAGAGGTTTTGGCCCTAGTTGATCGCCTATATCTTGTGTCCTTTGTCTCATTGTTCTTTATGATTTGGTAGTTGTTTGGTGATAGAGAACAGTAATAATAACAAAGCAAAAGAACATGTTAATCAAGTAAAGTAAAAATACATCACAAACAATTATCATGCAAGAGAAATCACCTACATTTACTGCCCCTAGATTCTCAACAATCACCTCATTGGTTTTTGTTAGCAAAGCATGCTCCTTAAATTGCGTGAATCTTCTGCTTTCCATATTTGGCATTAGAAGGTAATCAATCGGAAGCTAGGTTTTCTAAGGTACTCCCTCTTTGAGGTACACATGTTTTCTTGTGAACCATGTTGATAATGTTAATACTTTGTTCCTATTGTATCTCTGGATTTTGTACTCAGTGTCTTAGGATTTGAAGAAATTATCCATTTATGTTGGGTGCGCATGGTATAGTATGTGCTTTATCCAATCTAGATACTTTTGAATCTAAATTTAGTTGGTCCAAGTAATCTAGATAGGAGTTCTTCTTTGTGTAATAAAATACAACAAACATTATCCACCATGCAAGTTGATCATGATTATTATTGCGAAACCATGCATAGGGTTCATTAGAAATATTAATGGCTGATGGTTCCAACCATTGTGTGCATCATTCCACTCAATTCTAGGCAGCAACCTCTAGTAGTCTATATGATACATAAACATTTCGGTAAAATACAACCTAAACATCTCCCTCACTACATGATGTGAAATCCATCTTTTGACTATTGCTTGCATATACGACATGCAGCCAGATACATCAATGACCATTTTCAACCATTGACAATTAAAGTTCAAATAGAAAATGAAATTTTATACGATCATATTAACCACCAACCCTTCTCAACCATTGCTAATTGAGGTTCAAACAAAAACGCAAATTTTATATAACTGTACGCACAATCATGGAAATTAATATTGTAAATGAATGGTCTAATACATATTACATTATTATGATTAAAATTGTTTATGTGTACATCAGCAAAAGAGAATTAAATGTGGAGATTCTATAACAACTTTGATTGGAAAAAAGCGGACGAAACATACATGTGGCCATAGATATCTTCATTGCCAATAGATCATTTAAAATAGAATTGTAAGAATGGTGATCGGAAATAAAAATGAGAGTGCAATGTCCAAAAAAGATAAGCTTAAATGGGTTGCATCATTAGCAGAGGGTACGACTTGCTTTGAAGGTGAATTTGCTAAACTGCTGTTATACGTCAAGTCATAACCTGAACCACGCAAAATGTGAGGCAATTAGTTAAAGCAATGTTCTGAAACTCTCCATAATAAAAGACACAGAACATATTCAATGAGTATGCTTTTCTTTTGCCCCCAACAAATATCCATTCTCAGCTGTAGTCGACCACTGTCAAAATCAATGAGGGCAGGGGCGGGAGCAGGGAGTGAAGTTTTGCAACTTACAAACATCCATTCTCAACAGTAGCCTACAGGAAGGATGATGTTTGGATTTGGTTGATGACTATGATTTAATGTGCTAAAAATTTCATGAATTGTATAGGGAAACTCCATACAGATCTATCAGTTTTCTAGAACTACATAAGCAAGGTACTTACAGTTAGCTTCCTTCCATCCCAGTAGGCTTTGTTCACGGTCAAAGACAAGTTGATAACCTGTCATGAAATTCTCTGCATCAAAGAGACAAATGCCATCACAAGAGTTCAAAAACAGAGCAATGACTCACTTTAATATCAAAATATAACAATAAAGTTATTAATCAGAGATGAAAATATAAAACATTACTACCATACCTTATTATTCAATCATGGATGATTTTTATCAGAAAATTGCTCTAAGACAATCTCTTTGGAAAAAAAAACTTCATTTATGCAGCAGACACTATAAAGTTTCAAAATTGGAATGGAAGAGAATGATTGATATTGTATCACATTAATCATTAAAAATATCGTATTTTACTCAGACCTGAAAAGACAAAATTTACTAGACTTGTTATTCTATCTAGGGTGCTTTATTTGGAACTAGCTCATTGACAGTTCTTTTAAAGAAAAACCTTCGTTTCTGTAGCAAATATCTTGTTTTAGAACTGGAATGGAAGAGAATGACTGATAATGAATTATAGATGCACTAGTCATTAATTAATATTCCTATATACTCGCCAGATTAGTAAAGATCTTGTATAAGGACTTAGATATCTAGTAAAGGATAAGAGGTCAAAAGTAACCATGCTTTGATAAATCATCCATGCATTTCTGGAATCTGAACAATAAAACTTTGGAGAGTGCAACACCAATTAGAAAAGAAAATTTCAATGTACAATCAACACATTCTTTAGTGGGGAAACAATTAGCCATATATCATCTTTCAACAAGATAGTTTCCCTGTGCTAAAAGGCATAGGTAGATTGCCACTCTAGAAATTTCTATATTTCAACACTTGAAAGTGTAGCATGATTGCTAAAGTGAGATACAACACTACCATTAGGCACGGGCAAGCCCAAGAATGAATGCTTGGAAGGGAAGTGGATTTGCCACCTAATTTTGGGGCAAATTGGGAAAACAAAGATAGGAGAAGAAGTGGTCCACCAAGTTTATTTGAGAACTTAATCTTGTCCTTCATGACCTATGTTTGTATTAGGGTATATGTGTGAGTTTATTTAGGCTTATTGAGGCAACAAGTAAAATAACCAACAATTTTTCACAAAGGAAATAAGAAAAATTAGGGTTTATTCTCCTCTTTCTCTTTGGTATGCCAATTTAACTATGTGCATGAAAGAAAGGAGAGTTGGAAATAAAAGTATGCAAACTTAATAAACCCCTTGTTCCACTGATTGCAAACAGAAAAAAACATAGGGTTTATTAGTGTTCAAGGTGGGTGGGATAAATTAACTGGGTTTGATCTCTAATCAAACCCTAATATAATTTAAATATCTAGTGAGCTACAAGGGACTAGGAAAAAAAGAGATAAATAGAAAGTCACAAAGAAGCGTGAAGCCTACTCTATGTATCTATGTACTATGCAGTGCTTCTCCTATTGTGAAAACAAACTAGGATATGTTATCTCCAAATGAAATGAAACGAGCAACAAGAAGTCTATACAAATAAATATAAATCAAGGAAATGCAAGTATGGAAAACCTGCATGCCCTCAGTTGAGAAGGTTACCTCTTTACCCGTAGAGTTGTGTTGAAACTCCCTCAGCAAGAGGAAAAGGATGATCAAGTGCGAGCAAGGGACCATGCCAAACATCTCAATCAAACCAACCAAAGCAACAAAGGAATATCTAATCCAAATGGAGAGGAAAGTGCCAACTATAGAAGCCTCCAAACAAGGGGAAAGTTGGAAACAAATCCTCGCAAGAACAATGTGGAAGGAGGAAAGAGATCACAAGATTTGGAGGCTGTTTCATTCAACTAAGTTTCAGCGTATCCAAATAGGTTACATAACCTTTAAAATCAGGGAAAAGGCTATACAAATAGATTTTGGGCTGCCTGAGGGACATAATCAGAGTTTTAAAAACCAGGACCAGTCTTCAAACCAACCACCTATCAAACTAGAACTGGATTGAACCAGATTCAATGAACCAGTTTTTAAAAAAATAAATAAAATAATTATTTTTTAACGATTTTTTTTAAAGAATCCAAGCCATTAGAGACAAAATTGCAAAGTTTTCTCATCTATATACCATGCAAGGATGAATATATCAAAATGGCACTGAATGCAATACACATTAGCAACAAAATAAATAATTAATGAGGCTCTAAATGGCCTCTAGAATCCAAAAACCATGCTACAAACTATTAAGCCATTGGTCTACTACAGATCACTGATCAACATGATTACTCATCAAACTCATCACCACTACTAGAAATGGGATCATCAACAAGAGCTACATAAACATCATTTCGATCAGATTCTTCATACTCCTCGGATTCCTTCACCTTATAATATGGTAGAAAGAGCTTAACATTTCAACTGATGGTTTTGGTTTGAGTGAAGGTTCATCTCCTCAACCTTATAATATGGTATAAAAAGTTTAACATGCCAAACCAATCAATTTTGTTCGAGACAAGGGTACATTTTTGTTAAGTCTATGGTAGAGGAGTTCAACAATCAATAGCGCCAACAACAAGGTGTTAAATTATGCAACTAGGGTCAAATTCCATTTTGGACAGCTCATATGATGGAGATAATTATTGCATTGAATTCCTCTTTTCGAGAGGACCAAAATTGACCGAAAGATCACTCAAATCGGACAAGGAGAAGTATGTTTTTGAATTAAAGCCCACACATGTGCAAATTGTCAAGGTCAGCTTCAACATCATGTAGGCTCATGAAGCCCAAACGACATGCCTTTTCACCCTCATCGATCCATATAAATACAAGAGACCTCAAACCTCATTTGGCACTTTATCATCACACACCACATCTTCTCTCTCATCTTCCTATTGGTTCATAAAGCTCAGAAGTGGAAGGTTTTTCTCTCTAATGTGAAGGACAGGTGGCTGATTCTGACTGGGCCGAATTACAAGACTGTTTCTGGGCGTTGACCTTTCTGCAATGGAAGTTTGACCAAAGCTGACCAAGGGGCAAAAGAAGCCTTTTGACTTCGATTTTCTTGGAGGTCTGTCTCATCAGGCCGCATTTTTTTGGGCACTAAGATCGAGGCTGTTTGAGGAGTTTGACTGCTGTCGACCGCAGAACAGAGATGTACTTTTTCTCCCTCCATTGACCAAGTTTGACCAAAGTTTTGGGAGCTGTTTTGACTGATCCTTGACCAGCAAAAGAGGCTGCATTGACTGGGTATTGACCGAATTAAATTGGAGCATATTTGACCTTGATGTGACTGTGGTTGACTTGACTGGTTAAGGGCAGTCAACTGCTGTTGACTTTTTTCAGATTTGACAGTTGACCATATTTGACTCTTCCTCATCATCTTTGACATTGGTATATTGATTTATTGGATATTGACATTGGATATTGGCTAGTCAAAGTTTGACTTTGACTCTTGGATGATGTACTCTCTTTGTTGAACATTTGAAGACAATCTAATAGAAGAAGATTTGCAAGGGTTTTCCCCCTAGTGGGGTTTTTCCCTGGTCATTGACCAAATATTGTGTCTCTTGTCTCTTGGTTGTCTTTCATTGTGCATTTGTCTAATTGTTCCATCTACTATTGCTCTACTGTCATTGGATAATTGAAGAAGTAAAATTGTGTATTTGGATGCTATTGGATAATGCTGAAGTGATAATTGCAGCATAGAACAAATTGATGAAAAATTAACATGGTATCAAAGTTGAGGTGAAGACAAGCCCAAGAGACATAGAGCAAGAGCATCCATTTTCTAGCAGCTGATCGAAAAAGGGAATAATTTTTTGGTAAAAATGTCATCCTCTTTCTTCAAGGAGCATGAGAAGTTGGGTGACTCATCTAACTTTGCTGCATGGAAAGTCAGGTTGGAGATCATAGCTGACAACAATGATGTTTTGGACTTCATTCAAGGAAGAGTACCTGAACCTCCAGTGAATGCTTCCGCTGCTGTTAAAAACAAGCATAAGAAAGGTGAGTTAAAAGCAAAGCAAATTATAGTTGATGGTTTACAAGGTAATCTACTTGCGTATGTTTGAAATTTGAGAATGTCTAAGGACATGTATGATAAGATAGTTGGCATGTATGAAGTCAACAATTTTAATGAAATCATCTCTTTGAAAGATCAACTCAACACAATCATACATTATGAGGATATCTTGTCTTAGAGATCAATTGCAAAGAATTGAAGAAACCACACCTGACAGGGAACTGGTGATTTTTACTCTTAGAGGTCTCCCTCCCATTTGGGAAACCTTCATTACTACTATAAGCAACAACAATAGCTTCTCGTCATTTGATGAGCTTGTTGGAAAGCTCACTCAAGAAGAATCAAGGATGATATCTAGAGGAAGAATTCAAGGATCAAATGAAGGAGAACCAACTGCCTACATTGCTTAAGGAAAGAAAAGAAGGCAAAGAAAGTAAAGGGAAAGTCATCCAAATCAAGAAGACCTCCTCAATCTAATCGAGATTCCATTCAAGAAAGCAAGATAGAGATGTTGAGTGCTACAATTGTCATCGAAAGGGTCACTATGCTCAAGATTGTCCCGAAAAGAGAGATGCTCCAAGAAGAAACTCTTCAAGGTCCTACAACAATAACTGTAGCTTCGACAACAACAGGTCATATTAAAGAAGAGACGATAGAAGAAGGAATGATAGAAGAGTCTCCCCTGATGATCGTGAAGATAGCTATCATCCTCTAAAGAGGTCAAGGAACTCCAAGTATGAAGGAAATGCTACTAATCAATCTCAATATAGTCTTATTTCTGCAATATCTAGTTCATCTCCTCCGGATTCTTGGGGTAGTTGGCTAGTTGATAGTGGGGCCTCTCATCACTTCTCTGGATATAATGAGGTTCTCTCTAATTTGGTAGATAGGGAGACCAATTTGAACATTATTCTTGGTGACAATACCACTCATCTCGTAAAGGGATTTAGTTCTGTCAAATTTCATTTGAACTCCAGGAAATTTGTCTTGCTTCATGATGTATTATATGTGTCAGGATTGAAGAAGTATTTGGTTTCAATATCTGCTTTGGAGGATAAAGGAATGATGGTTTCATTCATTAAAGGAAAAGTACTTACTTGGCTTGTTGAATCCTACATGAGAAATGCCTTCACATTGGGATCTAGGTTTGAAGGACTCTATAGAGTCACTGGAAGACCTCTTCTTGCTATGGTCCATAATACAAATCTTCAAAGCGAGTTGTGGCATTGAAGGCTGGCCCATCTACATTATGATGCTCTTCCAAAAATTGAAGAAGTTGGTCTCCGGAATCCCCGATGTTCAAGCTCAACATGATGGAGTATGCCCTGGGTGTGCAAGTGGAAAGAAGACAAGGGGACCATTCCCCTCTAGTAAAAACAAGACAGACATCCTTCATCTTATTCATTTTGATGTATGTGGTCCAATGCATGTACATTCACTTGGGGGTCATCTTTATTACATCACCTTTATCAACGATTTCTCAAGGAAGACATGGATATACTATTTGAAGCACAAGGATGAGGCATTCGAAATATTCAAGGAGTTCAAGGCTTTGGTTGAAAATCATACAAGGAAGAAAATAAAGATCTTCAGGTCCAACAACGGTGGGGAATACATCTCAAATGAATTTATAGTCTTTTGCAAGAAGGAAGGTATTAAGAAGGAGACCATTGTGCCCTACACTCCCGAGAAAAATGGAGTGGCTGAGAGGAGGAACAGGTCCATTGTAGAAGATGCCCAAGCCATGCTCCATGATCAAAAGCTGCCAAAGTTCCTTTGACAAACACAACATTATATGTTCAAAACAGGTTGCCTCGTCAAGCTTTGGACAACAAGAATCCCAAGGAAGTATTCATAGGTGTCAAGCCCAATATTGGTCATCTCCGAATTTTTGGTTGCCCCGTATACTTCCATGTGCTGAAGGACAAAAGAAACGACCTAGAAGCTACAAGAAGGAAAGGTACATTTGTTGGATATAGTGAAGATTCTAAAGCATTTATAATATATATTTTTGGTTAAAGGAAGGTTGAAGTTAGCAGGGATGTAATATTTGATGAAGATGTTGCCCTTAGAAAAGCAAGGGACCTCCCTCTACTTCCTCCTTGATGATATGGATATTCTAGAAGGTCCATCAGTTAAAATTGGGCAGCATCGAGACACATTTCCCTTAAGGGAAACCTTAAGCCCCATATATATCCCATATTGCCAAAGGAAGAATTATAAAATTAATTAAAAATTAATTGGGCAAGAGATTTTAAAAATGGGGAATACATAAGTGTGAGCAAAATTCGTATTTCCCTCCAAAATAAAGTTTAAGTCAGCCGAATTCAAAGGCACCCATTTCGTTTTGGAAAACCTATATATATATACCCTCAATTGGTCGATCTCATGGAGACATGATCGGAATGGTTCGTATAGAATATAAATCTTTGTGGCTGGTCTGAACTACGGATGGCACGCATGATCTGGGTTACACTTCGCACTAGTCTTGTATATTTGTCACAAGTTTCACGCAAGGGCAACTCATTGCATATTAGCGGAGAATCTAATATGCAACATGGTTTGTTATATTTTCAGAGATGCACATTATACTATCGGTGGATGGCACAAACTCGTTATATCACAAGGAGGGTAGCTCGTTGTGGCCAATTATGTTACTCTGTGTAGCTCGCTTCTATATCGCATCATATCAATGGCACATATATCTATGGCTCGTATTTCTGTTGAGACCCTCGTTGTACCCAATTCCTCTATGCTCGCACTTGTTGACTCGTTTTCTGTTTCATAGTCTTTGCGTTATGATCTTTGCAAATTATCAATTATGGTCTTAGCATTGTATGGTATGGATCTGAGATGGCTCTGCAATGAAGCGTTGACTTAGTCTTGTATGGTATCAAATTTGGCTTTGCGATGAAGTGTTGACTTAGTTCTGTATGGAATCGAATTTGGCTCTGCGATGAAGAATTGACTTAGTCCTATATGGTATCAAATTTAGCTCTGTGACGAAGCGTTGACTTAGTCCTATATGGTATCGAATTTGGCTCTCGATGAAGCATTTTCACAGTGCGTGGAGGGCACCTCTGCGTTCTTTATATTGATGGCTTCTTTGCATGGATGGCTCCTCTGCGTCACATATATATGTATAGATGGCATCTCAATGTTATGGTTGGTCTCAGTCTCGGCACAAAAGCTCAATTGGTTTAGTCATATGATGTATCTTTGTGGTATAGTTGATATTCACACTCTGTGGTTCGAGACTCAGCCCAATTGCATATGTATAGTGGCATCACAATTATATCACAGTTGGATATATATATAGCTTCATTGTCACTATAGTGATATAACTGGAATTTCTGATCTCGCACAATTCAGTATATGTATAGCTCTCTCTGCATCATAGTATCCCTGTACAATGAAGACTCTTGGCTTCCTCACAATTGTATGTGGCATTAGTTTATCAGTATGTTAGTCTTGTTGTATGCATGGCACTATTGCCATCAGAACTTTGTTATATCTTTACACCAGTTTCAATGTTTCTATGGACAATGTAAAGTTGTTATAGCTACTCTCTTATACTTTGTTTAAGTCAATTCACAAATGAAATTGTGAACTAACTTTGGAGGCCTGATATGTAAATGATGTCTCATGATGACGTAATTTATTTCTCAGGTGAAAAATCAATGAAATCTAATAGAAGAAGAAGAAGAATTCAAGGTTTTCCCCCTTGTGGGGTTTTTCCCTAGTCTCCAACCAATCCTAGCATCTCTATATGTGTGAAAGCTTTTCTTCTTATATTTCCACTGCATTAATGTTTTTGTTCTTTCTACATAATTGCATATGATGTTATAATGTTGTGGGGTGAATTCAATATAATGCAATCTTCAAAGCGAAGAACAATGAAGCCCTTAAGAAAAATTAACACCTTCTGTGCCTGAATCCGAGAAGGATATCGTCGATGATCCCATGGAGCCTATGGAACCCTTGGATCCTCCTCCAAGTGATCCTCCTACAAGGAAAAGACACACTTCAAGATGCCAAGAAACATGTCGTTACTTGTGGAACTTTCAGGGAAAGCAAGAGGCCATGTAGGTACCAAGCATATGTTGTAGCTATGAGCAAAATGATTCAAGTTGAACCTAGTACCTTCGAAGAAGTCGTGAAGGAACAAGTCTAGAAGGATGCAATCGCCAAATCATATGAGTCTATTATGAAAAATGACATATGAGATATTGTGCCGAGACCGAAGGAAAGATCGGTGGTAACCTCCAAATGGCTCTATAAGATCAAGCATGGGGTTGATGGAAGCATCGAAAAATACAAGGCAAGGTTCGTAACCTGTGGATTCTCTTAAAAGGAGGGAGAAGATTACGATGATATATTTTCTCCAGCGGCCCGATTTACAACCATTCATTCGATAGTAGCCCTTGCTGCAAGTCAAAGGTGGACTCTCCATCAAATGGATGTGAAGATCGCTTTCTTACATGGTTCGCTGCAAAAAGAAGTGTAAGTAGAACAACCTCCAGGATTTGAAGTTTATGACAGGAAGACCCATGTATGTCGATTGAAAAAAGCTCTCTATGGATTCCTGCTTATGACAGGAAGACCCCTCGTGCTTGGTATGCCTGTATCGGCAGTTACTTGATAAAGTTGGGATTCACAAGGAGCAATGTCAATGCAAACTTGTACTTCAAAACGATCCAAGGTATGCTTCTCATTTTGGTATTATATGTCGATGACTGATTCATGACAGGTGCAGACCCTCTCATTCTAGAATGTAAGAGGAAGTTGGCTTCTGAATTCGAGATGAAAGACCTTAGTTTGATGCACTATTTCCTGAGACTAGACATATGGCAAAATACAGGCGAGATTTTCCTTTCACAAGGAAAAAATGTTGTGAAACCTCTAGAGAGATTTGGCATGGTTGAGTGCAAGTCCTTGCCTACACCTATGGAGATGAATTTCAAGAAGTTGTGTTGAGAAGTTGTTAGACCGTACCTAGCAAACCAACCCTTCTAAGTATAGACAATTGGTTGGTGCTCTGATGTTTCTTGTGAATACTTGTGCCGACATATGTTTTGCAGTTAACACCTTGAGCTAATTTATGACCAAGCCTTACCATGTACCTTAGGTCGCTGCCAAGCATGTATTGAGATATCTACATGGGACTATTAACCTTGGACTGAGATATGCTGCTGGAGACGTTAGACTACATGGATATATAGATGTAGATTGCACTGGAAATATTGTCGACGGGAAGAGTACTTCCAGATGTTGTTTTAGTCTGGATCTGCCATGATATCGTGGATGAGTAGGAAGCAGAAATCCATAGCCCTTAGCATTGTTAAGGTCGTGTATATTGCAGCTACCTTTGCGAGTTGTTTAGTAGTTTGGTTGAGGAAGCTCTTTGGAGAGCTATTTGAGCAGGTTCTAGACACAACTGTCATCTACTGCGACAACAAGAGTGGGATTTGTTTGTCAGAGAATCGTGTTTTCCACAACAAGTCCAAGCATATAGAGATCATATATCATTTTATCCAAGACATGGTGCAAAGAGTAGTCGTGAGACTCCCCCACATTTTGACAGATGAGAAGATAGTCGATATCCTCACCAAGGCTTTGTTGAAAGGGAAGTTCTTGGTCTTTAGAGAGCAGCTTGGACTGGTTGAGATGACCCTTTCGAATAAGGGTTCAGGTTGATCAAGAACACTGAGCAATGCTCTTGCCCCTTGGTTGAGCTCCCAGGGTGTGGAATGGAACTATAGGGCTCCTGGGGATGAGAGACCTCTGATCGATGGGATGTTGAGACCTGGGATCTCCCCTAGTCAGAGTATGCCCCGATTAGCGTCATACCCACTCTGCGGGATAACCTCTCCCATCTGGCCAATGGGTTGAGGGACTTGGGATAGAGTGTGATCCCTACCCCTGCAGTAGGTGGATCTTGCCCAAGTTGGTGGATGCATGTGTTCTACCATCTAACTCTTCAGGTTTAAGATGGATGACAAGGTCAATAGGATAGAGTGTGATCCTTACATTGATCTCACCTATTCTCAAGGACTTTGGGATAGAGTGTGATCCCTACGCTTGGGGTAGGTTGGTCTCGCCCATTGTCTTTGGTTTTGGGTGGTAGCCATGAATCCCCGACGACGATGACGATGATGATGATGATTTCGGGTCGTAGCAGAGTCTTCCTGATGGTGATAGAGATAGGGTAGTAGTTGGAGCTCCCCTGCAGCATTTCTTCTACTTTCGATTCGAGAATTTTCAACATGAGATGAGCAGAGACAAGCAGAGATGGTACAGGATGACATAATGATCGATGGACAAATATTGACAGGTAGAATTCTTCCTTGTTGAGAGGGAGTTTTAAACTATGCAACTAGGGTCAAATTCCATTTTGGATAGCTCATTTGATGGAGATAATTATTGCATTGAATTCCTCTTTTCGAGAGGACCAAAATTGACATAAAGATCACTCAAATCGGACAAGGAGAAGTGTGTTTTTGAATTAGAGCCCACACATGTGTAAATTGTCAAGGTCGGCTTCAACATCATGTAGGCTCATGAAGCCCAAACGACATGTCTTTTCACCCTCATCAATTCATATAAATACAAGAGACCTCAAACCTCATTTGGCACTTTATCATCACACAACAAATCTTCTCTCTTCTCTTCCTATTGGTTCGTACAACTCAGAAGTGGAATGTTTTTCTCTCTCATGCGAAGGACAAGTGGTTGGTTTTGACTGGGCCGAATTACAAGACTATTTTTGGGCGTTGACCTTTTTGCAGTGGAAGTTTGACTAGCATTGACCAAGGGTCAAAAGAAGCCTTTTGACTTTGATTTTCTTGGAGAAGGTTTGTCTCATCGCGCTGCATTTTTTTGGGCACTAAGATTGAGTTTGTTTGAGGATTTTGACTGTTGTTAACCATAGGTTTGACCAAAGAACATAGTTGTACTTTTTCTCCCTCTATTAACCAAGTTTGACAAAAGCTTTGGGAGTTGTTTTGACTAATCCTTGACCAAAAAAAGAGGCCGCATTGACTGGGCATTGAACGAATTAAATTGGAGCAGATTTGACCTTGATTTGACTGTTGTTGACTTAATTGGTTAAGGGCAGTCCACTGTTGTTGACCTTTTGCAGATTTGACAGATGACCAAATTTGACTCTTCCTCATCATCTTTGACATTGGTATATTGATTTGATATTACATTGTTTGGATATTGGATATTGGCTAGTCAAAGTTTGACTTTTCTCTCTCTACTGAACGTTTGAAGACAATCTAATAGAAGAAGATTTGCAAAGGTTTTCCCCCTAGTGGAGTTTTCCCGGTCATTGACCAAATATTGTGTCTCGTGTCTCTTGGTTGTCTTTCATTGTGCATTTGTCTAATTGTTCTATCTACTATTGCTCTACTGTCATTGGATAATTGAAAAAGTAAAATTGTTAATTTGGATGCTATTGGATATTGTTTAAGTGATAGTTGCAACATAGAACAAATTGATGAAAAATTAACACAAGGTACATAAAAGGCTTAATGCTCTTGATTAAACAACAATTTTGTACCCTCAAACATGATAGAATTCAATGAAAATGTTGCAATTCTGTGCTATTGGATATTGTTTAAGTGATAGTTGCAACATAGAACAAATTGATGAAAAATTAACACAAGGTACATAAAAGGCTTAATGCTCTTGATTAAACGACAATTTTGTACCCTCAAACATGATAGAATTCAATGAAAATGTTGCAATTCTGCCAATCCTCAAATCTTGAAGACTATTAAGTTTGTTAAATTTTGAGTGGGATATCAAATTCTACTTTCTCCATATGAAGTCGGATAAGGTTGAAACTTGAAACCACTCTCAAACATCTTGAAACAATTAGTGGTAATGTTAAGAATTTAACATTACCATTGAATACCAACATTACTAGGGTTGAGTTAGGTCTTTTGTTTAGGTTTAGGGTTTAGGAGTTAGGTTTTTACTGCATGACCAGTTCACGACAAGGTTGGTTGCTTCGGACCCGTTAGGATCGATTTGGTACCAAACTAGTAAAAACTGATCCACCAATCTGGTTTGGTAGTTGATCTGACCCTTGGATCTATCCAACCGACCAATTCACTGGTTTCGGTTTAAACCAATATGATTTTTTAAAACTATGGGCCATAACCAATCTTGTCACTAGTTTTTAGGTAGGTGCCTTTTTTAAGAAAAGTCAAACCATAGATTTTGGCCTAATGTATCATAAGTATTTCTAGAAAACTAGCACCTTGTGTTGCAACATCATGTGAATCCTTTGGAAACAAGTGTTATAGGTTTAAAACAACCTGTAATTTGGAATACATGTCAAGACCACTAAAGTTTGGGGAAAGTTTGACTGAGTAAGTTCCTCAAAGAGTATGCTAGGGACAAATGCTTGGGGACCCAAGTGACCCTCCCTAACTAAATAAGTCACCAATTAGGGGATGAGGCCCAAGAGAAATCCTAATTAGCAAGGGAGGAACTCAAATGTGTTTTCCAAATCACAAAGCCCAAAAAGATACTTATTTAGACAACTAAGAGCATGCACCCCAAAAGGCTTTTGTGTGTGAGTACCACCACAACCCTCAAAGAAAGAAAGGCCCATATACTACACGAGAATAAATGGAGATGAAGAAAATGAGGAATATGAAATTCAATGAAACAACAGGAGAGAGAGAAATTAGAGAGGAGAAAGTGACAAAACTCAGTGTTTTGGACAACCAATGAGGACAAAACAAGTTACTATTGGAGGAAATAAGGATCTCAAGATGGATGTCATTAGGGACTACTAGGATCAAGGAACTGTCACAACACTGGTAGATCTATTGAGGGAGTAGGAAGATCCATTTTCAAAGGACTTCTCATACAAGAAGGGAATAGCTTGATAATGTGGAAAAATGAAAATAGAAGAGGCCATATCAAATGAATTCCAAATATAAAGAAAAGGTAAAATATGAGTTTGATAGGATGTCAAAATAGGATTTATTTTTCTTATGGAGGAATTCAACTGGATCATACATATGGTTATCTATAAGAAGAAGACATGAGAAATTTATAGGATTTGGCAATATTTCACACATTAAATCACGCTTGTGTACATGATCCATTCCCTACCCTTTTCGCAATTGAAATATTGGAATACCTAGTAAGGAAAGAGGTCTACTCATTTATAGATGGATTCTCTAGATACCACTAGGTAAGGATAGAAGAAAAAGACTACATTACTACATTTGCTACAGAGGGGACATCACATGTATTAGGTGATGCCTTTCAATTTAAAGATGATGCCTGCAATAATTTCATGAATTGTAGTTGCATCTTCTTGAAGAATTTATGCACAAATTTTTAGATTTTTTTTTATATGGTGGTTCATAGACACTAGGTGGCCGCTACATCCACGGGAAAATACGGGCAGATCAACCCTTAAGGGAATCAAATCCCACTGGCCAAACTAGTAGGGCCTAACACCAAGGGCATCGAGGAGAATTGACCCTGTAATGTCCCAATCGACGAGGTACTTAGCAAAGGGAACTCAACTAGTTGAGCTAACCCTTGGGGCTGCAAATTTTTAGAATTATACTTGAATGACTTGAGATTATACATTTTGTTGAGGAAAGCACATCCAATTACTATGCTCAATGCTAGAAACCCATTTACAATTGTTTGAAGAAGTGTGTAATTTGTACACAATTCAAGATGTTTCTTGACCATGTAGTTTACAAGGATAGAATAATTGACTCACTCGCCCCCTTCTCCCCAACCCAAAATGAATGTGAGTACTCTATATGTAATGCTAGGACACATTGGACATGATAGGGAGTTTATTAGAAACTATGTAACAATCACAACACCTTTGACGAAACTATTGGAAAGAGATACAAAATTTCTCTCAATAGGAGTGTCAAGAAGTTTTTAACACACACACAAAGAAAAGTTGGTCATTGCATCAATATGGTGTTTCTAGATTGGTTTAAGATGTTCCATGTGCATGTAGATGCATCACAAATAGCAATCAAAGCAATGATAGCACAAACAAGAGAAGGGAATATTGATCACCATTTATCATTTTCTACTATGAAGTTATCAGATCTTGAAGAGAATTATACCATAACAAAATGAGAATGACTTACGATGGTTTATGTCTTCAAGAAAATCAGACATTCCCTACTAGCTAATAAATTCATATTTTTTACATGTCACTTCATGTTGAAGCACTTAGTAAATAAGCCAATTTTGGGAGAAAGAATTTGTATTTGGTTGCTAGTTGCTACTATTTCAAGAGTTTGGCTTTGAGATGTATTTGGAAAAAACAATTTGGGACCTGACTCCCTGTCAAAGATCCAATTTGGTGAAGATAGAGGAAGCTTAGAAGATGAGTTACTAAATATGTAGTTATTTCAACTTGAAGCAGTGACAGAGAGGTTCAAACTTCAAAGAAATAGCCAGATTTTGGACCACTGTTATGGAACCCACTCACTGCACAAGTTCACAAACAAGACAACCAATGACAAGAGAAGCCAATTATTAGCTAATTGCAAGGAAAATGTAGAAATTCAATGCAAATAAATTCTTTAGAAGGTGTGTAAAAACCGTGAGAGAAAAGATATATTATATGAGGCATGCGAAGGGGTTGTTGGAGGGCCACTGTTTATTGGGTAGGTATATTTTTTTCGAAGATGTTGAACAGGGGTTTCTAACACAGGTCCCAATGTACCATAATTATTTCTAGAAAATCCATGTTGTATACCACAAGAATGCATGAATTCTTGGAAACAAGCATGGTAGGCTTGAAACAACATATGGTTTAGAATGCATCTCAAGATCACTCAAGTTGGGGGAAAGTTTGACTAAGTAGGTCCCTCTAAGAGTATGCCCAAATAAATAATGAACATTTGGGGATCCAAGGGACACTCCTAAACTAAGTAACATCTCAACTGACGCATGAGGCCTAATAGAGATCCTAATTAGCAAGGGAGGAGCCCAAATGGGTCTACAAAAGCTCAAAGTCCAACAATGGAAAGGTGGCCCAAACCACAACTGATAAATCCCATGTAAAGGAGGAGAAAGCCCACCAGTATTTGACCTTGGGCCATCTCCACAACTAATGCTCCAAGTTGCCATTAGATCACAACCCAGTATAATAGTTATCTTGAAAACATCTAAGAGCACATTCCCAACAAATGGTTCTCCTTTTTTGAGCAAGTGCCTTAGTATTGATATAAAAAGGGAAGAAAGGACATATATCTAACCAAAATGCTAGCAAGCATGTGAACAATTGTGTGTGGAGGATGAAGCATATTAGAATGATGCCAATCAAAAAACTACATAGAAGGAGAACATGAATGATGCCAATCAACAAACTACATAGAAGGAGAACATTGTTTGTCTGAAGATGTCAAATGAGGATAGAGAAGAAGACATAAATGTTTGGCTTTTCTCCTCGAGGGTGGTTGCTATAAATGAAGCCCCTCCAAGGGAATGAGGAGACTTTACAGATTTGATACCTTTGATTCCGATTAAGAATTGGTTCCCTCTTCAGATCCTCAACTTCGAACTTTCAAGTTACAGTTAGTCAATGTGAACCCTTCTTTAGGGGGGGTGGCATGCGGTTAAAAACAAGAAAGGGAAAAATTGTCAGATAGAGGATTATTTTTCAATGCGACAGATATGAAATGTATATTATTTATGTAATATTATTTTTTTAAGCGCAGTATGCTCCTACGAAGTGTTGAATAAAAATGGCAACTTTTTCTTTGGAAAAATACATATGACCACTTCTAAGTATTATACAATCCATGAAGAACATAAAATATAAAATAGGTGTACGATCAAGATCATCCAAAATGGTCGTTTTTCCGACAAAGTTTTGGGCAGTAAATCCTACAAAAATTTAGAGACATGACATAATTCAATGGGTCAAGGTTCCAAGGGCATAGTTCCTCTTTGAAGTTCTCTACCCAATACCTTTGAAAATTTCTAAAGTAACCTAAACCTATACTCTATAGATTTTTTTCTTTGCTAGAATCCAACAAAAATAAAATTTTCTCGACCATTTGAGATAATGCATATAAAATCCCACCCGTTTCTGTCCTATTAATATATTGGCAGTATTTGCGTTAATTTTGGGCAACTAGGTCCAAACTCCATGTTGCCCTGCTCATATGACAATGGTCATGTTTTTGTTGGATTCCTCTTTCGAAGAGGTGCAAGATTGATTTAAAGATCATCTTGATCAGATGAGCAGAACATTTATTTTGAATTTATTTTCCACATGTGCAAGGTCGGCTAGATTTGTAATGTAGGCTCACATGCCTAATAGATGTGTCACACACCCTCATTGATGGATATAAATTGGAGAGACTTGGAGATCATTTTCTCATCAACTCATCATACATTCTCTCATTGTGATCTGATTGGTTCGATAGCCTTTGGAGGCCTTTTTCCCCTCACACTTGTGGAGCGAAGCTGCTGTTTTCTGCAGATCTGTTTAAGGCTTGTTGTTGCAGCATTGACCATGGTCAACCCTTGGTCGTTTGACCTCCAACTTCTGCCAAAATTTCGATTTTTGGAGGCCATACTGCTGGGCACTAAAATCGAGGAAATCTGAGTTGTTTAACCGAAGCCCTAATCTGCTGCGTGGACATTTATGTTGTTGCCTGCATTGACTTTTTTGCCTTGACTTTGGGTTGACTAGCGTTGACTTGTGATGAGCTGTCTTTGAGGGTTGTGGGAGTGACACATGGAAGATTGGCTGACTGAGAAAGACTTTGCTGGTTGAAGCATCCTGTAGACTGCCGTAACACAACAATATCTCATATCTTTGCAGGACAAAAAGGAATTGTAAATCTGATCTATATTTGGCTTGTCTTCTCTTGATCTATTATTGTGTTCTATCAACATTTTACTTTCATGTTTATGTGATTGCTATTTTGTATCGGGCCTAAGAAAAATTGAAATAAAAGCGCATCAAGCATAGAACACCATGGTTATTTAAATTTAACATGGTATCAGAGCTGAGGTGAAGACAAAGACAATAGTCTAAGCTAGTGTTAGAAGCAATCACTGAAGGAAGGAATCCTATCAAGGACAAATGGCCTCCTCAACTTATAAGGGTTTCAAGGCTGATGACAAATTGACTGATAAGTCTGATTATCATGCATGGAAGACGTCCTTGGATTTGGTGTTGGAAGACCAAGATGTCATGGACTATGTGCAGGGGAAGATTCAAGAGCCTCCATCAAATGCAACTGTTGCCACAAAGACGAAGTATAGAAAAGGGGAAATCAAAGCAAAGATGGTTATCCGGGATTCTAGTCATAAGCACTTGGTTGCTTACATTTCTGAGCTGAAGACATCTAAGGAGATGTATGATAAGCTGGTGAGCATGTTCAGGGCTAGCAATGCTAATCAGTTCCTTCTTCAAGAATCAATTGAAGAATATCAAGAAGAGCAAGGATGAATCTATTCGATCCTATTTTATGAGGCTCACTGAAATCAGGAATAACCTCCTAGCTATTGGGGAAGCAATATCTAATCGAGAGATGGTTCTTATTGCACTAGGACGTCTCCCCCATGATTGGCATGTATTCAATACCACTATTCTTAATAATAATGTGATTCCTGATTTTGATGAAATATTGACGAGATGCACTCAAGAGGAAACAAGAATGATGGAGTATGCCTCTAATGGTAATGGAAGTGACCCTACTGCCTTCACCGCTCATGCAAAGAAGAAGAACCATGGTGGCCCGAGAAATCAAAACCATGGTAGAGCGAGGCCCAAAGGAAGGAAGGGAAGATGTTACACCTATAACAAGTCTGGTCACTATGCAAGAGAGTGCCCTAATAGAAAGGACTCTCCCAGGGATGATGACAACGACAACTCGAGAGGGAATGGCAGGAACAAAAGGTTCAAAGGAAAAAGGAAGGCTCCCTTTTATCGTAGTGGAAATGGGCAACCTTTCAAGAGGTCAAAAAATTCCAAGTACAATGAGTCTAATGTTGTTGATAATAAGAGAAATGAATTTATTCTTGTATCTGCCCTCTCTGTTGCATCTCCACCCAACACCCTAGATGTTTGGTTGATTGATAGTGGTGCTTTAAGGCACCTCACTGGTTATAAAGAAGCCCTCTCTGATTTGGTTGAGAAGGATACTAATCTGGAAATTATCCTTGGAGATAATGCCACCTATCTCGTGAAAGGGACAAGGACTGTGACCCTCCATCTATCTCAAGTTCAAGTCCTCCGATTACAAGATGTGTTGTACGTACCTAATTTGAAGAAGAACCTTGTGTCCATTTTAGCAATGGAAGACAAAGGGTTCAAGGTGGCATTCATTGATGGAAAGGTACTTATCTGGAAGGATAACTTCAAGGAAGCTATTTCTATTGGTTTTAGAGTTGACACACTCTACTAGGTTGGAGGAAGTCCATTGGGGGCTATGTCATGTGATACAACTCTTAAAAAAAAGTTATGGCACCAGAGGTTTGCACACCTTCATTTCAAAGCCCTTCTTGAAGCAAGGGAGGTGGTGTCAGGGATGCCCGAATTTGAAAATGAATTTGAAGACTCTTGCAAAGAAACTGGCATTAAGAGGGAGACCACAACTGCGTACACTCTTGAGAAAAATGGTGTTGCTGGAAGAACGATCAAGACTACTGTGGAAGCTGCCCACGCCATGTTATGTGACCAAGGTCTTTCGAAGTTTCTATGGGGAGAAGTTGCGAACACTGTTGTGTACATTCAAAATAGATGCCCACATTTTGCTCTGGACTCCAAAACTCCCGAAGAAGTCTTCTCTGGTAAAAAACCTGATGTTTCTCATTTTAGAGTTTTTGGTTGTCCTGCTTACTTTCATGTGCCGAAAGAAAAGAGAAGCAAGCTGGATGCTTCTGGAAAGAAGGCAATGTTTGTGGGAAACAGTGAAACTTTGAAGGCATATAGAATCTATGTGCCTGGTCAAAGAGAAGTGGAGATATGCCACGATGTCACCTTCGATGAAGATGTTGCCCTCAAGAAACTGAGAAATCTTCCTAGCTCCAAGGAAGACAAAGAAGATGAAGAAGCAGGGAAGCAGGAAGAGTCGAAGGATGATTTGATGCCCGATGTTGAAGGACCTATGGATCCCATTGATCCACCTCCTTCAAATAAGAGAAGACCCTCATGGCTCCGGGATACTCTTGTAGATGCCGAGAGACATGTTGCCACAAGAGGGGCATTCTGTGAAAGCAAGAAGTCGAAAAGATACCAAGGGTATCTAGCAGCCATGAGTACGATAGTATAATCTGGGCCTCGATCATTTGAAGAAGCCGTAAAGCATCAAGTTTGGAAGGATGCTATGCATGAAGAATATGAGTCCATTATGAAGAATGATGTCTGGGAAGTGGTCACCAGAGTGGAGGACAAATCTGTTGTCACCTCGAAATGGCTCTATAAGATCAAGCATGGATCTGATGGAAGTGCTGAAAAGTACAAGGCAAGATTTGTTGCCTGAGGCTTCTCTCAAAAGGAAGGCATAGATTATGATGATATATTTGCACCTGTGGCCCGCTATACCACCATCCGATCTATTATTGCCCTTATTGCCACGCAAGGATGGAGTCTATATCAAATGGATGTGAAGACCACTTTTCTGTGTGGTTCTATAAAGGAAGAGGTGTATGTGGAGCAACCTCTCAGGTTCGAAGTTCGAGATAGAGACACCCATGTATGCAGGTTGAAGAAAGCCCTCTATGTGTTGAAGCAAGCCCCCAGGGCTTGGGACGAGAGGATAGATAGCTACTTGATGAAGTTGGGCTTCACTCATAGTAATGTTGATCTGAACCTTTATTTTAAGGTTGATAGAGAAAGGCCTCTCATTCTGGTTCTCTATGTGGACGATCTCTTCCTGACAGGGGTTGACCCTCTCATTCATCAGTGTAAGAGGGAGCTAGCTTTCGAGTTTGAGATGAAAGACCTAGGACTGATGCACTACTTCCTAGGCTTGGAGGTCTGGCAGAGGCCAGGCGAGATTTTCCTTTCTCAAGGAAAATATGTCGTGAAGCTGCTGGAAAGATTTGGTATGGTGGACTGTAAGTCTGTGTCGACACCAATGGAACTCAACTTTAAGAAGTTGTGTGGAAACGCTGCTGGGCCCGTGCTAGCAAATCCTACTGAGTATTGACAACTCGTGGGGGCCCTGATGTTCTTAGTGAACTTCCGTCCGGATGTATGTTTTGCAGTGAACACTTTGAGTCAACATATGGTTTATCCTCATCACATTCACTGGATTGGTGCCAAGAATCTATTGAGATATCTTCGGGGCACAATCAACCATGGGCTAAGATACACTTTCGAGAGTTTGAGACTCCATGGATATACTGATGTCGATTGGGCTGGTAGTGTGGTGGATCGCAAGAGCACATCTGGAATTTGCTTCACCTTGGGTTCTACTTCGATATCTTGGATGAGCAGGAAGAAGAAGTCGGTGGCTTTGAGCACCGCTGAGGCTGAATACATTGCAGTGAGTATGGCTTGTTGTGAAGTTGTTTGGTTGCGAAAGCTCTTCAGTGAGTTGTTCGAGCATGTGCTAGATACCATCGTTATCCTTTGTGATAACCAGAGTGGGATTCGTCTTTCTAAGAATCCCGTGTTCCACAATCGATCCAAGCATATTGATATTAGGTACCACTTTGTCCAGGACATGTTACAGCGAGGCATCGTAAGGCTCGATCATATAGGAACTGATGAGCAGGTCGCGGATATTTTCACGAAGCCCCTGGGGAAGGTCAAGTTCCTAACCTTCCATGACAAGCTTGGAATCGTGGAAAGACCCTATTCTGAGGGTCCTGCTTGAGTTGGACTATGAGCTCTGGGAGCTCCAGGGGACATGGGGATAGCCTCTTGGAGCTATAAGCACATACAGGGCTAGGCTTGCCGAACCTTGTTGTGCTTCTGCCCCACTGTTATGATATTGAGTTGGTTCGCCTCTCTTTGATTTATGCCCTGCACGCATCCCACCCACGGAGTTTCGGACTCATGGGAAGTACCTCTCATTTGGCCAATGAGGTGGGAAATGTGGATAGAGATCAATAGCAAGACTAATGGACGCATCAAAGATTGTTGTACTCTCTATGTCTAGGATGGCATGTGTCCAACACCTTGATTTGGGATCAAGTATGATGAGGTTCTTACCTCTAAACTGACTTCGGGTTAGTATGTGACTCTTTTGAGACTATTGAGGTTTTATCCTCCAAACTGACTTCAGGTCAGTGAACTAGCTTCGGGTTAGTATGAGACTCTTTTTGAGTCCAAGAGAGGTGTTTACCTCTAAGTTGACTTCGGGTCATCTCAGTGTGATGTCTTTGTGACTCACCTTTTGTTCTATCT
The DNA here is from genome assembly GCA_034641835.2 of Pinus albicaulis. Classification (NCBI taxonomy): domain Eukaryota; kingdom Viridiplantae; phylum Streptophyta; class Pinopsida; order Pinales; family Pinaceae; genus Pinus; species Pinus albicaulis. The sequence continues at coordinate 778,569,037 of CM076570.1, forward strand.
GAGAACGAGAGCTAGCAAAGCAAGTTACGGTAGGATGACGCACGATGTTTGGTAAAAGTACATGATGGTACTGATGGATGGCACTTGTGGACAGATGGAGTTCTCCCTAGTTGAGATGGAGTGTTAATTTTGGGCAACTAGGTCCAAACTCCATGTTGCACTGCTCTCATATGACAATGGTCATATTTTTGTTGGATTCCTCTTTCGGGGAGGTGCAAGATTGATCTAAAAATCATCTTGATCGGATGAGCAGAACATTTATTTTGAATTTATTTTCCACATGTGCAAGGTCGGCCAGATTTGTAATGTAGGCTCACATGCCTAATAGATGTGTCACACACCCTCATTGATGGATATATATTGGAAAGACTTGGAGGTCATTTTCTCATCAATTCATCACACATTCTCTCATTGTGATCTGATTGGTTCGATAGCCTTTGGAGGCCTTTTTCCTCTCACACGTGTGGAGCGAAGCTGCTGTTTTTTGTGGATCTGTTTAGGGCTTGTTGCTGCAGCGTTGACTGTGGTCAACCCTTGGTCGTTTGACCTCCAACATCTGCCAAAATTCCAATTTTAGGAGGCCGTACTGCTGGTCACTAAAATCGAAGAAATCTGGGCTGTTTGACCAAAGCCCTAATCTGCTGTGTTGACATTTTGTTGCTGCCTGAGTTGACTCTTCTACGTTGACTTTGGGTTGACTTGCGTTGACTTGTGATGAGATGTCTTTGAGGGTTGTGGGTGTGACACATGGAAGATTGGCTCACTGATAAAAACTTTGCTGGTTGAAGCATCCTGTTGACTGCTGTAACACAACAACATCTCATATCTTTGTTGGACAAAAAAGAATTGTAAATCTGATCTATATTTAGTTTGTCTTCTATTAATCTATTATTGTGTTCTATCAGCATTTTACATTCATGTTTATGTGATTGCTATTTTGTATCGGGCCTAAGAAAGATTGAAGTAAAAGTGCATCAAGCATAGAACACTATGGTTATCTAAATTTAAAAATTTGTAAGTAAATCAACCATGGAATCCACAATTACCAATAGTTCAGCTATCTACGCTATCTGGAAAGACTGGCATGCAAAATTCCTCTGATACCCCTCTTTGACAAATCAAAATAGGTGAGCTAACTTACGACCAATAATTGTTATACTTGCGCCATTAAGCACTGCGAGACAGTAACCTGCCGACTTCCCTTTCTGCAATAATAAGATTAGATATAAGCAATAGAATTGTCATTTCTTTGTTAGCAACAAATGCCAATAGAGGGTTGCATCAAATTTCTATACGATTGAAAATTCTACCGTGTCCGAAATAAAGATCAATGGTGTAAAAACAGAAAAGTTGTTTCCTCCATAGAAGTTGAAAGATATATTAGGCCCTTGATTAATGCTTTGACTGTTGCTGCACAGACAGGGGTAAGGATATTAGTTCTTTCTGAACAATGACACAGTTAATGTTGCTCAAATAAGATGAATAAATGTTTTGTATGACTACAACCAACCTGACACTATAACAAAACTCAAAAGGAAGGCTTGAATTATCAACTGTCAATCGGGAGTTCTGTGTCTGCATATCATACTGTTACCTTCAAAACTCGTTAGTCAATTGGAAAAATCTCCAAAAGGGGGCTTATATACAAGAAAAAGAAAAAGGTCTGTAATCACTTACATTTGATGTAAGGCTTTTGTAAACTGGATCAGCCAATTGTGTAAATGAGGTGCCAGTGTCAAAAAGGGCCTGAAAGTCTGTTTTGACTATAGCATTTCCCACGTAAAATTCTGTCACATTTACATTATATGCTGATGAGCTGCAATCCAATAAACACCTTTTGATATAAGAGTCTAAATGGTAACTCGGAAGTACTTTTAAAAAAAATTGGGTTGAATGGATAGAGCACAGCTGACACTCACGACGTAGTATAAAAAGGAGTTTTCTTTTGGTCTGCACTCCCTCTATCTCCAAAGGTAAACCTTCCAACATATGAATCGTTTGGGAAGCACATAGAGAAAGAATTTGATACAAGGCCTGAACTGTACAAAATGCTAGGGACAGAGATATCATCAATGCCAAGCCCAAGTAGACCATCTGGAGCCGCACCTTGTAAAAATGAGCCTGTTTGTACACTTCCACACCTATCAATTGCAACAGGCAAAGACCCACTCAATGAGTGTCCATTCATGTGTAGCACTTAAGAATGGAAAAAACATTTAACAGTGCAGAGTAATTTTCAGGTCATGTCACAGGGTCTAATTCAGTATGGCCTCAGACAGAAATTTAGAAGCAGAAAACCCACTTCTAAAGACTCTAGTCCTGTAGAGAGGAGCAGTATGAGTTTTCTGCACTTCAACTGTCTTAAATTACACCGAAAAATGACCTCATTATCAACTGCCTTGGACAGGAAGAGCACTAAATCTTCAGAACAGTCATATTCACTTTCAACAAGAAGAAACAAATCATACCCAAACGTGATAGGTGCCTTCACCATTCCTTCCTGTGACCCATCTCCAAGAGTCAGATAAAGAATATCCTCCACTAAAGTTCCTGCAGTGGATGTATTTGCAGAAAGATAATTAACGCTGTACGGGCATGGATCACTAGGTTTGGAGCATTCATTTTGTAATTGACAGAGAGTATTACTACAAGCAACTGACTTGCTTGTCTGTGAGGCCGATGGACTGTAAGTCTGTAAATTGATACCCTGTTAAAATCAGAATTAAATATCAGCAAAAGAGAATCCCATTCCAAGTTGAGGTATACAAACAGATACTATTTCGCTGAGGAGTTTCATTATCAAGCGAACACACAGAAGCACAAGATATGAAGAAAACTGGATATGCAAAAAAACAGCCTTTTTCCTGCAACCGTTGTGGAAATCTAACTGAACAATTCTTTGCAATTCCCATTGATCCAGCACGTTTCCAGTTTTTCGACCTCAGTGGTTTATTCAGAGACACAAAACAACCCAGAACAGTGAACATCTATAAGCAGGAAATGTTTCCGGTGTGAAAGCAGGACTGATCACCGGATTCAAGTCAGAATGGCAACAGAATCATGCTGGAAAGAGGGCTATTTTGTAAGTTGTTCTGTAATTAGGAATCATTAACTTGCTCCACTTGCACTGAAGACGAGTTACTTTCACGACAACAAAGAATGCAAATGCATTTAGTAAGTGGAAAAATGTTGTGGATATGAAAGAAACCGTTAATGTTGTCCATATGGAAGGAACTTTGTCACTTTATCACAATGATAAGCCTTTGAAATGCCAATACGATATTCATAAATGTAGCCAGTAATAGAAAACATGACTAAAAGCCTTCAACAGTATTCAGACTTCTTCACATAAACCTACATCTCCTGGTAAATTATATTAACCTATTTTCGGTGGATTCAGTTATTGGAAGAATCTGTAAATCTTGTAAGCTAGGTCAACCACTTCAAGAAAAGATGGTTAAAAATAAAGGTTTTATTTGAATTGATTGACAAAATCCAATTTCAAGCACCAGGACAGATAATTTATTGTAATCTGTGAAGTATATCTTATATATCTTTTACCCTGCGATTTCTTAAGTATTAAAATGTTTTCAATTGAAATGAGTGGCTAGCTGGTTGACATTTTGGAAAAAGCAAAAATCTCTGGCTGGTAGTCTATTAAATTAAATAGCATCAAGTCAACCAAACCACCCTGACAAGTTTAGGAAGCAAAGCCAACAGATATACCCTGCAAAAGGAAAGCTCTTGCTTGTCTTTGCAGATGTACCTTGCATTTCTGCGATTGATGTAAAGGGGAACAGTAGAGAAAATGAATCCGTTTCAATGCAGGAAAAGCTGTGGGGGGAGAATGTGAACCACCAAAAATAGAATCAGATACCTTTATTGATTTTTATTTTTATCTGGTGAAAAAACAAACTGATGGCCACAACAGCCCATGACTGAAATATCACCATTCATGTAATTTTTCTTTCCAGTCTCAGAAACCATAGTCTAAGTGGATTTCGTACCCAATCCAATAGAACATAATAGTTGATAACAAAGAACAAATCAAAACTATTAAGTTAATACCAGTAAGTTTAAAAGGGAAAAGCTGAAAATGCAATACATTTAATCCATAGCTAGCTGCAGAAGTAGGAGCGCACGCTTTGCAATCACAAGGCACCCAGAACATATCACTGCCCGTGTCAAGTGCTACAAGTAAGGTTACGTTGGGAGTGCCCACTTGAACCGTGGTGTAGAACAAACTGTCGAGACCACAGAACAGGATGTTAGGAGCCTAATGACAGACTGAATAACAATAACAGGGAACTTTAGTGACTTTGATTTTGAATTTTGTAAACACCTTTGAACACTCAAAACCGGTGCTTTAATTGTATAATATCCCATCCAAGTATGAACTATAATATCTATGCTATATTATCAAGTATATAAGTTCTACAATTATCAACATACATAATTTTATTTTGACTTCATTCCAAATTGAATATTTAACATAAGTAATAGAGAAGGAAACAGAACTTACAATCCCAACTGTGGGAGCTCAAATGTTTCGTTCCCTTCCGAAAATGTAAGAGACGAATATTCGGTCAATTTACGATCATGACGAGCAGAATCGTGATGATACAGTGCCTTGTAATACTCATTGCTTCTCTGGACAGGCCAATCATATGTATCTAACCCATGTCTCGAAGTCATCCACTCTTTTACTTCTTGAGAATATTTATGATACATCTGCAAACTGTAGGATTGCCCATTTGAATTCTGGAAGCCAAGAGATGTAAACAATATTAAATAATAAATAAAGCTCAAAGTTGGGCATTCCATGAGGAAAAACAAGTAGAACGTATTTGCACAAAATTTGAGCCAACAGAAAGCCCTGCTAGTTCTAAGTGGTTTTCTGGCTCAATGGCCTTAGTCTTTTTCTACCCTGTTCCTCTTGTTGGGCAGGGCAGTGCAGGGCAGATTATGTAATGACCCCTTGCATGTTTTGACCCGATCAAATTCCACGATTAATTCTGACGTATTGGACAATGGGAATTGAAGAGCCTCGCAATTTAAGTTGACTATATTGTATCGTATGATGCTAAACTAAGGGAGGGCATATGTGTGTTATCAGACAGTTCTCAGAAGAAAAATTATGAACTGCGTTACAATTAACAATTTCTGTACCAAGGAGAGTTGAATTGTCGTAGAGGACAAAAATTAAAAATGAAGAACAGTCGTATACTAAGGTCATCATTTGCGTAAGGAAATGAAGTAACTTATGAAATCTGTAATTGAATATCCATCGTCGGAGAAATGACGATTTCATTGATAAGACCTTTACAATTTTAGCGGATATCTTATAGCAAATGATCCAGATAGCGCCGGGCAAGAAAAAAGCATTTACCAGTGGAGATCGCAGTCAGAATATAGTTTTCAATCTCAAAGAATTGGTCTTCCTCCATGCTGGCAGCTGAAGGTCTTCCTTTTCTGCTGGCCATGGTATGAAATTCAATCTCAGTTTCAGAGTTTCCCTTCAAGTGTGTCCGATTAGGACTCCTCTCCATGAAAAAGAATTTACCTGCAATCAAAATTAGGTTTGTAATTTCCGTTTACCAAAAAGAATGCGGCCAGTGATGTAAGACATTGGTTTAGGTCAAAACAAAAAGGCTTCCTGGTTTTTCTGGTGCTTCATTTCATTCCTTATTTTTTATTTTTAAATTTAGTTAGTTGTTTATTTTTATCTCTCCCGACTTATTATCATATTGACTTGGTATCTATATTTTTATTTTTTTTCAAATTCTAATCGGTTGCTTCTTTCGTTGTATTTCCCCTCTCCATTAAAATACTAATTTAATATTCATATTTTTATAATTTATTTTTTTGTTAGTAAGTTTTTTGCGTTTATTAAAGTTTATATCAGATTTGACCTATCAATGAAGAAACTTTCTTTCTTTATTAAAATATTAATTTAATATTATTATTTTTAATTTATTTGTTTTGCCAAGTATTCTAATTTTATTAGAGATTACATCAAGATTGACATAGCAATTTAAGAAACTTTTCCTCTCTATTAAAATACTAATTTAATATTCTTATTTTTATAATCTATTTTTGTTGTAAAGTGTTCTGAGTTTATTAGAAATTACATTAGGATTTGATCTTGAATCACTCTTACACTAGGTCTATTCTCTACCAATTATCCTTTTTTTAAATCTAGGATAATTGGTAACTGGTGTGAGTTTTTCTATTCTCTACCAATTATCACTCACATCAACTTCAATGTGAAACGGCACGGTGGAAGAGACCTAAAGAAGCTTGGGAAGAAAGGGTGTGTACTTTTTGCACTTCTGGGCAGTGGAATTAGAAAAAACATTTCATTTTGGAATGTGATGCTTTTACAGACATCAGGGACAGATACCAAGAGACCTAAAGAAGCTCGGGAAGAAAGGGTGTGTACTTTTTGTCAGAAAAACATTTCATTTTGGAATGTGATGCTTTCAAAAACATCAAGGACAGTTGCCAAGAGACCCAAAGAAGCTTGGGAAGAAAGGTTGTGTACTTTTTGCACTTCTGGGACAGTGGAATCAAAAAAAGATTTCATTTTGAAATGTGATGCTTTCAGAGACATCAAGGACAGTTACCAAGAGAACTAAAAAAGCTTGGGAAGAAAGGGTGTGTACTTTTTGCACTTATGGGGCGGTGGAATCATAAAAACATTTCATTTTGGAATGTGATGCTTTCAGAGACATCAAGGACAGTTACCAAGAGAACTAAAAAATCTTGGGAAGAAAGGGTGTGTACTTTTTGCACTTATGGGGCGGTGGAATCAGAAAAACATTTCATTTTGGAATGTGATGTTTTCAGAGACATCAGGGATAGTTACCAAGAGACCTAAAGAAGTTTGGGAAGAAAGGGTGTGTACTTTTTGCACTTATGGGGCAGTGGAATCAGAAAAACATTTCATTTTGGAATGTGATGTTTTCAGAGACATAAGGACAGTTACAACAATATGTTCAATTCTGCGACATTGTCTTTTCAATAAAGAAAAGATTAGGTCAACTCATCATCCATTTGAAAAAAAAAAAATGAATTAAAAAAAACAAAAAACAAAAAAAATAATAATCCCATAAACTATTTCAATCTCATAAACATTAAAATATTATTCATTCATTCTAATAAAACTTAATTTTATAATTTATTTAAAATTTATATAAATTATTAAAAAATATTTTTATAATTTTATTAATTTATTCGATCCTATCTTTAATAACTATGGATTTTTTAAACTTAATATCTTACTCACTCAAGGAATTCCCAAAAAGAAATATAGTAACGTAGATTTAAATAAATATTTTTTTGAGAACCAATGCATGCTTACACTTATATAATATAAAATTATTTTACACATGCAAAATCACTATTTCTTTTTTATTACTTTCTTAATTTTAATTTAACCAACGTACTTACTTTCTATTTCTTTTTTATCACTTTCTTAATTTTAATTTAACCAACGTACTTACTTTTTAATTTATTTAATGGTTCATTCCTCTTCTTTTAAAAGTGTCAGGTCTTCATCTATATTTTTATAGTTTATTTATTCTTTTATAGCTCTAGTTCAAGTTTTTCATATTTTATTAAATGCTTAATTTAATATTAATTTAAATATAAATTTTAGTCATATACACAAATATAAATGGACTTTTTTTAACGATAAAGCATGCATAATGATGGACTTAGTTGTCATTGACTTTATTATCATTTATTTATTCTTTTATACCTTTAGTTTAAATATTTCTAGTTTTATTAAATGTTTAATTTAATATTGATTTATTTATAAATTTTATAATCATATGTACAAATATAAATATAAATGGATTTTGTCATAATCTACAAAACATATTCAATGATGAACTTAGTTATCATTGACTTAATTGAAAGTGAGAGGTAGAGGGATTCAATTTTATTCATTTAGTTAGTTTGGATAGTTTATTTGGATTTGATAAATAAAATATTAATTTAAATATTTTAAATGATTGTATTAATTTATTAAAATGTATTTTTTTGTTTTATGTATTATTTTCTTAAATGTGGGTTTAATGATTAAGAATATGTGTTTTTTTTTAAGAAGCCATATATTTAAATTCATGAGATAGAATATAGACACTTATGTAAAGTTTGATTAGTCATATATTATTAGTTATGAATAAAAGTAACAATTTTCTCAAATGATATATTATAGTGAAAAATAATAACTTCAAATGACACTATCATAGTAGATTTAGGGGCAAAGTTTGGCGTTGGCATGTGGATCAATGGCAAGCTATTTGTGTGACATTTTAATTTTATTTTATGATCTCAAATTCATTGGTTATATCCATGTAAAATATAGTACAAATACTTAGTGTGACTTGAACAATGATATCCTTTCCAAAATCCAACAACTAACCACTCTACCATAAGCCATCACATCATTAAATAATGGACTGATATTTTTTTGAAGAGAGGATACCAATGCTTTTTATGAAGAATAGGCAAGATAAATTATTTTTAGTAGGAAGAGGCCAATGTCTTTCTTAGAGAACTTTGGTGATGCTTTTGCAGATTAGAGAGCATTTTAATTGAAGAAGACATCTTTAAGTATGGAAGTATGGTTTTTAATCATTTCAATGGATTGGTTCTATTATTGAAGCAGACCTGGAGATATACATCAAGATGGGTGAATTGTGTGATCATTTGTTGTATATTTTCTATATTTCATTGTGGTCTCTTCTCAATTGCATTCATTTAAATTGCTTATTGAATGAGTCAATTTTTTTTATGAAGTTGCAAGAAATTGAGAAGTTCTATATAAGAATTATAATTAGTGTAATGAAGCATTTTTCACACTAATTCCAAATCAAGTTGGTATAAATGTAGGATTGATCAAGGATTTGCAAGCATTGGTGTTGAATGTTAACCATGTTAAAGATCAAGTGCGGAGAATGATCACTTGAAGAGTTTAATACTGAGATCGGTACAAGATATACATTTCCACAACAAAGTAATGGAACTTGAAGGGGAAGAAATCTTCATCTAAAAGAGCATTTCAACAAGTTTTTGTTGACAAGAAATCCATGGAGGAAGAGTTGCACAGAGAATGTGGAAAAAATGGAGAAGGCCCAAGATAAGTTAAAAATGAAGGAGCTAGTGATGACCCTCCTCAAATTCTTCCTCCTCCTCCTCCTTCTCCTTCTCCACCTCCATCTCAAAAAGGGTAACTAGAGAAGACCAATTCCAATTTGCCTTTGTTAAAATTAGATGTAAAAATTTGATTTGTTGATGTATAATGGGGAACTTAATGCAAAAATAGATAGATAATTGGATTAAGCAAATTAAATTCTATTACAGAGTTCAAAGAATTGTGGACAAAGGAGCTAAGGTTCAGTCAATGTCTCCCTAACTAGGAGGCACCTAGAGGCACCACACTGATATGGTGGGAGAGTAAGGTTCAAGAATATCTTTGTATGAAAGTTAAAATGACATCTTCTTGGTATGAGTTTAAAGTTGCATTAAAGAAGCACTTCTATTCATTAGGATATATGTAAGAAGCATGAATGGTGGCATAAACTAAGACAAGGTAGGGGACAAAATGTACAAGATATTACTCAAGAGTTTAGGAGGAGGGTATTAACATTTGTTGGAGTGGGGTCCCCTAAGTCCGACCATTTTTGCTATATTTTGAAATAGATTAGTTGTGCATAGGGGTTTTTGGGCGGGTCAAAACCCCTCATGAATTGTAATGGGTCAAAGGGTAGATCAAGGGGCCGCAAACCATGGTTTGTGGACCATAGAGTAGCGCAGGCTAATAATATAAATAGATGGATAGATCGAGTCTAAGAAGTCAGTTTTTGGATAAGTCTGAATGTGAATGTTAGATCTAGAAACTTGGTGATGTTTTGTGCAGATTGTCTGGGTAAGAAGGCTCCTACTGGCTGTGTGCGCGGAGACTTAGTCCTGTTGTGTGTGGACCCCGCTAGCTGTGTGCGTGGGTTGTTGGAGTGTTTTGTATGAAGGATCTGAAATGATAAGTAATAAAGGAATATTGTTGCAAATATCTAAGTTCTATATGCATCTGATGTTTATGTTATGGATGTGTCTGCATCTTATTTCTGATTTCTGTACTGTTTGCAATTAGATATCTTACGCAACTGCGTTGGGTTTATGTGAATGCTTATTGGATGGATCTTATGTTATAGGCTCTGATACGATGTGTTAAAGGTTATTACTTGATTTATGATTGTTGTGTTAACTTGCGCAAGATATTCTGCATATTTGACTTAAATCTTCCTGAAAAGGGTTTATTGGTTAGGGATGTTGTTGTGAAGGTTTGTTTAAGGTTGTTTGGGATCTTAAGGGACCCACATCATTCAAACCTCTCTCAAGGTGTTGAAACCTTCTTCCAGCGCCCCCCCATACTGCTTCGGGTGAGACTTTGACTTGCGCAAGCAGGTCACTACTGAAAGGGCTAGTAGTAATAGGGACAGGGAGCATTTTGAGAGAGGTTGGGTGATGCCGTGAGGTCATTGGCAGCCATTAATGCCTGAACTTGAGGACTGGTTTGAAAAATAGATTCAGGAATTTTCCCTAAAAGAAAAAAGAAGTAAGAAGTTGTCTATTGAAGAGTGGAAGAATAAGTATATTTTCACTGAGGTGCACGAGATCTTCTTCGTAACCTTTGCACACAAGTTGCAGGAGTGGTTGGAAAGGTTAGCAGAATTCAAAACCTGTTGGAAGGATGATCAGGTCACACAGTGGACCATTGAATTGATCCAACAGTTGGAGAAGACTAATAATTCCATTACCTGAACTGTAGATCACTGGGTTGACAGCGTCTTGGGCGGGTTTGTAACCGAGTTTGCAGTCGATTAGTTTGTCTCCTACTCAGAAGTTGAAAGGAGAATTTTCAAGGGATTGAGGGGTAAGTTCCTACAAACTTTGCCTCTGCTAATTAAGATGCTATTGTGTGAAAAGGGTATTTTGTGCAACCACACCGAGTGAATGACCCATGATCAGAATGAAATCACTACGCGCAATAGTAAATATTATGGGGTCAATCAGAAAGGGGATAGATTTGTATACACTCCTTTGAGGAACTCCCCTGATCTAAATGGAAGCGAGGCTGCGCACGTTAAAACTAGCCCTCTTGCTACGCCACCATCAAATTCGCACAGAGGTAAGAATCCTCCTACCTCACCACCACCCCCACCTGCGGATGATATGGCCACACAGATGAAGTTACCCACCTTTAAGGGTGTGGGGGATGAGGATATGGACCAATTTTGGTTTGTGGCGAATGCAGTGTGGACTACGCAGAATGTCACTACTGATGTTGTTAAGAGAGTGCAGCCGGCTATGGCCTTTGAAGGTCATCCTTTAGATTGGTTTATGGGATACCTTGCTCAGCATATGGATCCCACGGTTCAGGATGTCAAGGATGCCCTGAAGAAACAGTTCCGAAAGCCTAAATCTTATTCTCAACGTGTAGTGGAACTGAAATATATTAAGCAAAGGCCTACGGAATCAGTTTGGGAAGCTAACCAACGATTAAAGAAAGTCACCAGCGACAGAGGATTTTCTTACAATGAAAAGCAACATAAGGAATGGTTCATCGCCATGCTATTGCCACATCTGCGCAGGCCCATGGGTCAGCAGAAGATTGACTCGTAGTAAGAAGCCCTGGAAATTGTTATGAAGTTAGAAGCTACGTTGAGGGACGATGCTCAATTTGGAGCACTGCAGATTCAGATTCAATTAGAATCTATGCACTTAGAAATTCAGAATTTACAAAGAGACCGGGGTAAAGAAGCTAGCACAGATGTCTGGTGCATATGCTGCAGGGTATCTGGCCACACCAAAGATCAGTTCCCTCTCTGTCAGATTATATGCAAGCTGGGGGACCGATTCCACTGTGCCTGAGGGATGTCGTTGGGCCTTGTACCCCCACACTATGGTGTGCTGATTGTCAGTTGGTTGGGCGACATGATATAAACCACTGCCCGTGGTTAGGCACCTATGTCCTAAAACTGAAGCAACAGTGGTGCAGATTCTGCTCTTCGGTGGGTCACGATGAGCACAACTGTCAAACGTACGACCTAATGATCGACAAAGTGAACCTTTATAGAGTGCAGTTCGACCCTTTGTCATTAGCATCTCCCTCCGGACGAGGAGGGGGGGGAGGCGGAGGCGAAAGTCGAGGGAGAGGGCAACTAATTTGTTACAATTGTGGAGACGTTGGACACTATGCACGTGACTGCTCAAACCCTGTCTGACAATCCTATAGGCACCGTAGGAAATTTGATCATGTAATTGAAGAGTGTCATGTGTTAATATCTAAAATTTAGGAAAAGCAACAAACGCCAATGCAAAACATATAGAGGGTTACTGAACCATGCGACGACGGTCTAAGTGTACATGTAATTACACGCAGCGATATTTCCACTCGAGGAAATGAGGAGAAGGTTGCTGCAGAACCACTGATCAGAAAAGTGTTTGATAAGAATGAAATCCTCAACTTGCAAAAAGAAAAGGAGATTTTCATTGAAGCCAAAAAGGATTTTGTTGATGCAGGAGCATCCACCTCAAGAACTCCCATGGAACCAAAAGTCGATGATGAAGTTAAGCCATTCTTACAAGCCTGCATTAAGCTACTGCGCAATTAAAAGGCAGTAGATAATGTCCAGACCCTGATAGATAACTGCACCAAAAAAGAGGTGTCGCAGACAGAAATCAAGGCTGTGAACAAGGTGTATAAACAGAATAAGAGAACTGGTAGGGAGATGAGAATGACTGTGTAGATTAGAGACTATGTGATTGACCAGGTCATATTGGATCTAGGGTCTGATACAAATGTCTTACCTAAACAAACTTGGCATAATATGGGAAAGCCAAAGTTGGAATGGTCCACCATTCAGCTACACATGGCTAATCAACAAAATATCATTCCACTTGGTAGGCTTCCGCAAGTTGTGGTAGACATCACTGGAGTAAAGGTATGTGCTGAATTTGAGGTTATACAAATTGTGGATGATGCAGACCCCTACCCTGTGTTGTTAGGATTGGATTGGGCCATTGCTATGGGAGGCATCATCAATCTTAAGCGCAAAAGTATGATTTTTGAGAATAATGGTACACGGGTGGTAGTCCCACAGGGATCCAACAGAAGGAGAACGATACACAGAACCAGTGCATGAAGGGGATGATGTTGACCATATCTATAAGCTGACTGCATGGGACAAAGACTGTATCAACCCTACAACTAATGGAATGTTGAACTGGGAGAAGGATAAATCCTATTTTTCCAATTCTGATGGCGAAATGGAGAATTGGCAGAATTGGTTATAAGATGTCTTTGCGCTGCGTTGCCTCAAAATCATAAAGAACTTTCGATGAATCTCCTTTGAGGTAAGAGAACTACCCTACTTTGATGGTTTTGGTAGTTTCAAATAATTTTTTGAAGCATTGGAAAAAGGTGTCCCAAAGGAGCGAAGGTTCTGGGCACTTGATTTGGCTATGCATGCAACTCCAGCGCGGTGGTGCGAGACGCACAAGGGAACTTTCCAGGACTGGGAGGAATGTAGACAAATGATGACGCTATGCTTTGAACCTCTAGCCACTCCACCAATTGAATTATTATATGGTCAGGGAGATATGCACAAGCATCTGGCCATGTGGATGGAGGTATGGGATGAAAAGACATGGAATGAATGGGTTCATAGGTTTGTCCACTCATCGGGACCGGTACCTAATACCTGGTATCTAGAAGTTGAGCTACATTGAGGTACTCGAGACTAGTATACAATGGCTATAGATTTCCTGGCAACCTTTGGCTCTGTGGGTGGCTCGAAAAAATTGGATGAAGCCCTGCAGGACATAGATGCTCTGGTCTTTGATGAATCTCGGCCCCGTAGGGAGTGTGATGTGCTGGCCTGGGATGCGCATATGAAAGACATTTCCAACTATAGAAATTTTTCAATCCAGGTTAATGAAGATGACCCAAAAAATTTTAATATCCTAGAATCGAAAGGAGAGCGCACAGTTGCAGGACCTGCATTAAGGACGATGGACATGACTAAAACTATGAAATTGAAGGAAGCCAACATTGAGATAGAAGAGCAGCCCAAGTTGGCCAAGGTTTGGGACTACTAGGATGATGATACAATAGGAAAGATTGCAGAACTGCTGACAGAGTATCAAGATCTGTTTCCTACAAATTTCTCGGAGCACAAGGGAATTATGGGGGACCTGGGTGTCATGAAGATCACGCTGAAAGAAAACGCGTGCCCTGTCAAGCAACGCCCATATCGATGAACCCCAAATATAAGTAGAAAGTAAAGGAGGAGTTAGAAAAGATGGTGGTTGCGGGAATCATTGAACCGATCGAGCAATCTGATTAGGTAAGCCCCATGGTGGTTCAGGAGAAAAAGACCAAAGGGGAAATAAGGATTTGTGTAGATCTACGCAAGTTGAATGATGCCTGTGTGCATGACCCCTTCCCTACTTTCTTTTATGATGAAATCCTAGATAATGTAGGAGGACAAGAAGCATATTCATTTACTGATGGATTTTCAGGGTATCTTCAAATTTGAAATTGCACTAGAAGATCACAACAAGACCACCTTCGCTACTGAATGGGGTTCTTTCCAATACACTTCCATGCCATTCAGATTGAAAAATTCACCTACAATATTCTCGTGCGTGGTTGTGGCTGTGTTCAAGGAATTCATTCATAAATTCGTGGAGGTATATTTTGATGACTGGACATTATTTGGATTGGTAAAGAAACATGTGTTGAACCTGTGCATGATGCTTGACACTGGTAGGAAGCATCAAATTTATCTCAACCTGAAGAAGTGCATATTCTACATACCTTTTGGGATTTTTTAGGACATATAGTATGACAACAAGGATTGATGGTAGACCCAACCAAGATCGTGGTTATCATTAACTTAGAAGTTCCTACCAATGAGAAACAGTTGCGCTCCATCCTAGGACACACTGGTTATTACATGAAGTTTATCAAAGGGTATGCTCTGGTCACTGCACTGATTGAGAAGTTGATAAAGAAATATGTAGCATTTTTTTGGGATGACAAGTGTCAGAAGACTTTGAGCTGCTAAAGGAGAAAATGGTCACTGCCCCTATTTTGATATTCCCAAAATGGCCTACGGTTTTTCATGTGCATGTGGATGCATCTGATATAGCACTTGGATTTTTTTAGCGCAGCCAGGAGAAGGAGACATTGATCAACCAGTAGCTTTTTCTAGTAGGAATTTCTCCGACATAGAGCGCAACTGCTCAACTTCAGAAAGGGAAGGATTGGCCATGGTATACACACTGCAAAAATACAGACACTATCTGCTAGGAGGGAATTTCAAGATGTTCACTGATCATTCTGCTCTGAAATACGTGGTTAATAAGCCTATGTTGGGGGGAGAAGATTTGTTGATGGTTGTTGCATTTTCAGGGGTATGATTTTGAGATCATCGTGAAGTCGGGAAGACTGAATGTTGGGCCTCATCATCTGTCACGAATTGAGAGTGGGGAAGAACCAACCAGTCTGGAGGAAGGGTTACCTAATGCGCAGCTCTTCGCTATCAAGGTGGTTGATGAGCACCTTGCTAACATTATTCATCTTTTGACCATGGGAACAACGCCTGCGGAATATTCAGTCCAACAAAAGAAGGATTTGGTTGTGCGCGCAACTGATTTCACCTTGATTGCAGGTCAGTTGTATAAATTAGGAGCAGATGAATTATTAAGGAGATATGTATTGGAACATGAAAGACATGTTATATTGGTTGAGGCTCATGGAGGAGTGGCAGGAGGCCACTATGTTGGGAAAGCCATTGTGCAGAAGGTGATGCGTGTTGGGTTATGGTGGCCCACACTGCACAGTGATGCAAAGGCATACTATCGGGCCTATGATGCATGTCAACGAACTGGGAAGCCTTCGCACAGAGACAAAATGCACTTGCAACCTCATATGGCCTTGCAAGCATTTGAAAAATGGGCTATAGATTTTGTTGTACCGATCAACCCTCTTGGAAAGAAGACTAAAGCACGATATATCATTACTGCAACTGATTATGTGACCAGGTGGGCAGAGGCGAAGGTGGTTAAGGAATGTACTGTAGATACTGCTGTGCACTTCATCTTTGAGCACATTTTGACCAGGTTTGGGTGCCCGAAGATTTTGATGAGTGATAGAGGTATGCATTTTTTTAACGAAACAATTAAAGCTTTTACAAAGGAATTCCAGATCCATCACAAGACTAGTACCACTTATCACCCACAAGAAAATGGCACAGTAGAAGCTTTCAACAAGATTTTGGAGCACGCACTCACAAAGATATGTAATGCCAATCTAGATGATTGGGACGTGCGCATCCCTTCTGGGCTATGGGCTTATAGGACAAAATGCAAAAAGTTGACGGGAAAAACACCTTTCAGGATGGTCTATGGGCAGGAAGCCATCATGCCAATGGAGTATATTTTCCCAAGTCCGCGCATTGCAAATTTCACTAATATGGTCGAGCCAGACATTATGGAGGAATGATTGGTGCAACTCGTTGCCTTAGAAGAAGATCGATTTATTGCTAACTTCCACCAACAAGTGCAGAAGGCGCGCAAAAAAGCTTGACATGACAAGCACATCAGGCAGAAGGTGTTCAAGGAGGAAGACTTGGTCTTGCTATATGATAGTTAGTTTGTGCGCCACCCACAAAAGCTCAGAAAGCATTGGTTGGGGCCATATGTGGTGAAGAAGATCACTAATGGCGGTGCGGTGCGCTTGGACACGTTGTGCAGAGAGAACCTTCCTGGGTATTTCAATGGAAGCCGTCTGAAGCCGTATAGGGAAAATCTGGTGCCGACCAAATGACTATATGGCTGGAGCATCAAAATTGAAGGGTCTGCATGCAACAAAGAGGGAGGGCGTAGGCAGGTGCGACAAAAGCCTAGGGGTGACGCGTAGGTCAGGAAACTAGCCATTGGAACAATGAAACTGGGTGAAAAGGTGAATTTTTGTTGGATGGAGCGGATATCTCGCAATTAATGAGGCGGTCCTGGAATATTTTTTATTGTTTTCTTAAAGGTAAGTGCAAATTAATGATAATCCGACTGTTTTTACCGTGGGTGGCTTATAAAAAGGTCAGCATGAGTCTTAATTGGTTCCTTTTCTATTTGAATATTTGACACCCTATGATTATCTGTAATATTTATCCTCCTACTTCATGTGAGTTATGTATGTCTGGCTGCGAATATCCTTCTGAAATTAGTAACCCCAAGTTCATATTCCACATGAGAATGACAACCACCAACCCTGCGGAGGAACATTCGACGCCCCTCACTGCTTCTATGGATATGGGTTTAGATGAGGTTAGAGAAGTAGTCTCGAATGTGGAAGAAGTTGTGTCCACTCTAGCGAAAGAAAAAGGAAATGGAAAGATGTCGAAGTGGGCTACTTCTAAGCCGCGCACCTCTTTGCGGAATGTCACATCCCCCAGGCAAGCTTCCAAGGAGCAATCCCCCATCGGTGATCCATCAAAGTTGCTGATGAGTGCTAGGCAAGAAGAAATGTTCATAGAACCCATTTCATGGAGCCCACCCTATGTTAAGCCATGAAAGCCCTTGGTCCACAAGCTGCAGAATATTGATACTGTGCAGGAGTATCTGCAGATGTCGTTGATCCCTCAGGATGTCCCTCTAGTTTGCGAAATGTTCGGTAGAATCCGTCAGATAAAATTTGACGATTATGATCTCGCAAATGAAGCAACGTTCCCAGATCTTGCACTAGAAAATTACTTGGAATGGGTGTTGTACGATGATGTACCAAAGGTAGAGCAGATGCCCTGGGCGTGAGGGATGCACAACGCAGGAGTCCTCAATCTGCTGAGGATCCCATATTTAGGGAGGTACCCTATCACAAGCATTTGCAAGTGCCAATTGTTGTCCTTGGTCCATTAGGGCTCGCTGTGGATTCAAGGGAGAATTCCTATCGATGCCACTTTGATCCATCAGATCACCGACCTGCCTAAGAAGGGGCCTCACCCGATGAAGAGATTCAGGAAGAGTAACGAGCTTAAGGTAGAAACGAAGGTAGGACGAGAACAGCAGCAAAGGAAAAATACAAGGTAGGACGAGATAAGAGGGGCTTTCTGGTCCAGACCATCGTTGACCTGGCAGTGTGCATGGGCACTTTCGTCCTCGGCTGTAGACTTAGGAGGAAGTGCCGACCAAAAACGGTCCCCGCGCACGTCATTGCCTTGGCAGGGCAATGTGAAAAAGGGATGATGTAAAATTGGTCATAGTTTTTATGTGAGGAGTTTCTGTAGAATGTGTGCGAGGTGCAGGAACTGGGGAATTAGTTCTGCTACTCGTGGCTTCTCTTGCTGATTGCCCTGGTGGCATGGGAGACCCCAGCTGATGCAGTCCTTCCTGAAATCGAGCCCTCCATATGCGAGGGGGCGCACTACGCAAATTTATGGGACTCATCAAATGCTTGGCGAGTCGAATAAAGCAAAAAAATTTGGGTACTTTTTGAAGGCACGCTCACGCAAGTGATTCATTCCAGACCATGAATCTCGCGACAGTGCATGAAAAATACTAAAGTGTTGCAGAGTTTCAGGTGACCATGCATAACGTCATGATAAAGGTGCGCAAGGACTCAAATTGGTACAAATTACCTTACATGGTCATGGAGGCGGAAGTTGACCATGTCGTCGCAACATGGCCGAATGCGTGGAAGATTGGGCTTGGCTCCACAAAGCCCATTACGCCGTCCACATCCAGGATAGAAACAAATATGAAAGAGACAGCGCTAAAAGACACAGATCCAAACGATACAGCTCCAAAGGACACAATAGAGCCGTGCACAGAGACAGGTGGAAAATATACAGGAGCTGAAGCAGAAAAAGACCCAGAAGCAGAAAATGACCCAAGGGCAGAAAAATAAAAAGATCAGGAGTTAGGAGGTGACCATGAGGAGGTGGACCTCGATGTATTGGAAGGAATAAATGGATATGGTGCTGAATCTCCGCGTTGCACCAAGCATGGAGGAGAAACATCTAAAGGTCCGTGCAAGAAGAGGAAAGGGTCCAAGGCAGTCGGGGAGGAAGAGGTTACTCTACAATAGGAGGACCTTGACAAAATTGCAGATGTTGTCGCTTCAACATCAGAGTACCGATGGAACACAATGGAGATCCAATACAAGGCCGTGGTGGAAGCCTTATAGTCGAGTTTGCGGGTCTTACAGCTCAAAACAAACACAATGCAAGCGAGCGTGGATCAAGTGAGGCCAGTGCAAGCGAGCCTGCCATCTACTTCTATCATCACCACTATAGGAAGCAGAATCTGCCCCTTCCTGGGTGCAGTGGTATCAATGGAGCAAGAAAAATTGTGCGCATAGGTCTAAACCTGCCTAGAGTTCGGCATCGACCTTTCCAAGCTGCCAAGTGGGCAGCTTCATGTGCTACACATTTTCATATCTGCAGAATTACAGAGCAAAGAGGTTCATGCGCAGCAGTGGATCAGCGAGGCTGAGCAGATTCCAGCGAAAAAGATGACATAATCTACACAGGCTCAAACAGCGCAACATGCCCCCGTAGCTGAGCGCGTGGAGCTCGAGAGTTTCATTGACAGGCTATGTGGCGAGATTCAAGATGTAGTTATCCCAGTCTCCGCAGTGCCACAACCTAAAATTAAGAGCCTGGTTGGATCCCTCTAATCCTTAAGGTCATAAATTTAGTCCATGAAAGTAGAATTTGAGCAGCAGATTGCTGCATTGCAGGCGAAGCTGCAGCCTGAGACCTCCCCGGAGGTGCGTGTGCAATGGTCCGCGCAAGTAAACACAACATTCACCAGCATCTCCGCAGACGTTGAGAAGGGTTTAGTGCTCCTAGAGAAATCCATGGGACTATGGACCTCTATGCAGACAGATCCATTAGTTAAGAAGATTACTCAGGATCTGCGCGAAAAGGAGCAGGAGTTAAATGAATTGCAGGATGCTTTGCCGATATTTATCCCTGCTCATAGAATGGAACGCCTTTAGACTAGCCAGGCGTTGCGGGACGAGGTGGAGGAGCTCTACCACAAAAAAACAAATAGTCACAGATCAAATGAAGCCATGGGAGGATGAGGCCATTAAGTTCTCCCAAGACCTTGAATTGGAAGTTAAGAACCTGAACCAGACGTTGCAGAGCGTCACTTTGGCCATTGAATGACTGGCTTCAGAAAAACTGGTAGAGAATGTGCAAAATGCAGCAGATCAAAGTGCAAGTTTATTGGCACCATTTGCAGCTATTATTAAGGAGCTCCAGAACAAAATAAAGAATCTGGTACCAGTGTGAATCGGGACGAGTCACAAGATTGTGTTGGGGGCCTGTTGAAGCGGGGTCCCCTAAGTCCGACCATTTTTGCTATATTTTGTAATAGATTAGTCGTGTGCGGGGGTTTTGGGGCGGGTGAAAATATACGAGAGCTGAATTAGAAAAAGACCTAGAAGCAGAAAAGGACCCAAGGGCAGAAAAAGAAAAAGATCAGGAGTTAGGAGGTGACCACGAGGAGGTGGACCTTGATGTATTGGACGAACTGAATGGAGATGGTGCTGAATCTCCGCACAGCACCAAGCGCGGAGGAGAAACATCTAAAGGGCCACACAAGAAGAGGAAATGGTCAAAGGCAGGCGGGGAGGAAGAGATTACTCTAACAGAGGAGGACCTTGACAAAATTGCAGATGTTGTCGCTTCAGCATTAGAGTAACGATGGAACACAATGGAGATCCAATACAAGGCCACGGTGAAAGCCTTACAGTCGAGTTTTCATGTCTTCTAGCTCAAAACAGACACATTGCAAGCGAGCGTGGATCAACTGAGGCCAATGCAAGCAAGCCTGCCATCTACTTCTATCATCGCCACTATAGGAAGTAGAATATTCCCCTTCCTGGGTGTAGTGGTATCAATGGAGCAAGAAAAATTGTGCGTGCAAGTCCAAACCTTCTCGAAGGTCGGCATCAACCTTTCTAAGCTTCCAAGTGGGCAGCTTCATGCGCTACATATTTTCATATCTGCAGAATTATAGAGTAAAGAGGCTCACATGCAACAGTGGATTAGCGAGCCTGAGCAGATTGCAGCGACAAAGACGACATAATCTACACAGGCTCAGACAGCGCAACAGGCCCCCGTAGCTAAGTGCGTGGAGCTAGGGAGTTTCATTGACAGGCTATGTGGTGAGATTCAAGATGTTGTTATCCCGGTCTCCGTAGTGTCACAACCCAAAATTAAGACCCTGGTCGCAACCCTCTAATCCTTAAGGTCATAAATTGAGTCAGTGAAAGCATAATTTGAGCAGCAGATTGTTGCATTGTAGGCGAAGCTATAGCCTGAGACCTCCCTAGAGGTGCGCGCGCAACGGTCCGCGCAAGTAAAGACAACATTCACCAGCATCTCCACAGACGTTGAGAAGGGTTCAACACTCCTAGAGAAATCCATGGGACAATGGACCTCTGTGTAGACAGATCTATTAGTCAAGAAGATTACTTAGGAGCTGCGTGCAAAGGAGCAAGAGTTCGATGACTTGCAATATGCTTTACCAATATTCATCCCTACTCAGATAATGGCACACCTTCGCACCAGCCAGGCGTTGCGGGACGAGGTGGAGGAGCTCTACCGCAAAAAACAAATAGTCACAGATCATATGAATCCATGGGAGGATGAGGCCATGAAGCTCTCCCAGGACCTTGAATTGGTAGTTCGAAACCTGAACCAGACGTTGCAGAGCGTCACTTTGGCCACTAAATGGTTGACTTCAAAAAAATTGGTAGAGACCATGCAGAATGCAGCAGATAAAGGCGCAGGTGTCTTGGCACCATTTGTAGCTGCTATTGAGGATCTTCAGAACGAAATGAAGAATCTGGTACCAGTGTGACTCGGTACAAGTCATAAGATTGTGTTGGGAGCCTGTTGGACCGGGGTCTCCTAAGTCTGACCATTTTTGCTATATTTTGTAAAATATTAGTCGTGCGCACGGGTTTTGGGGCGGGTGAAAACCCCTCATGGATTGTAATGGGTCAAAAGGTAGATCAAGGGTGGTCCAGGTGGATATTGGTGGCCACCCGCCTATTCCAATTGGGGCCCCACCATTGTCTCTTTCAGTTTTACAGTTTCGGCACAACTTACTATTTTTAGCAGTTTTTCGGGTCCTGAACTTCCGGAGCCATTTTGAGGCCCTAAATGACGTTTTTTGGGCATCGCGCCTTCGTCAAATATGATTTATTTTTGAAATTGATATTCATGATTAGTAGTTTTATTCCTCGGATAGATCTTTCTAACGACGTATCATGTGCGTCAAACGGAGATAGTATGCCAAAGTTACGACCCCGGGAAGTTGAAACACCAATTTACCCAAACGAGACCCATAGATTTGGCGCTTCATCTCCTAGGGTTAGGTTTTTGGATGTTTAAGGTTTTCCATTGTTTCTATATAGTAAATAGGCCCTCGAGCCTCATTGGAACACAGTGTAGAGGCCTGTAGCCGCCACATCTTTTCTCAGAGATAAGCTACCAGTGCCCTAGCTAGTTTATTTCCATTCTGTCTGTAAGCAAATTTCAGTTCTTTGATATTAATGAAATGAAGTGTTATTTCCACTACATCTTTGTATTTATGGTTATATGTGTATTATGTTGCATTCCTTCATAAATCTGGATCAGTGGTATCAGAGCGGTTTGGTTTTTCTCGATCCTTCTTTGCATGTCCCCAACGAGGTCGGTGTATAGAGCTCGATCTGGTTGAACCTTTGCAAGATTAGCCTCGCAAACCCCAACGACCGCCCATGGGGGATGAAAAGAAATATGAGGGAGCAGGAGATCCTATCAAAATATTGATCTAGGAGGCCCTCGAAAAACAAAGGAACGCGATGATGGATAACTTTGCCCAGTTCTTTCAATGACTGCCCACCGACGACGCATCTGCATCCAAAATCCACTCTGGACTCCTTTTAAGGTACAATTAAACTTTGACATTCCCATATTTGAGGGTAAAATAGATGCAGATACCGTAGATAGATAATTGAATCTATTAGAAGGATATTTCCCGGTTCATGACTTTTCCGACCGGGAGAAGATTATTTTTGCACTCCTCAAGCTACCCCCCATGTCAAGGACTGGTGGGAAACCTATTGTGAGAAAAAGGACGAGATATAACCCTCTTTGTTCTCAGCCATACCCACTTGGAATTATTTCTGAGACGCCATCAAGGAGCAATACTATCCCATGGGGAGTTATGAGGACAAGTACATACAATGGACCACACTGCGG
Organism: Pinus albicaulis; assembly: GCA_034641835.2. Classification (NCBI taxonomy): domain Eukaryota; kingdom Viridiplantae; phylum Streptophyta; class Pinopsida; order Pinales; family Pinaceae; genus Pinus; species Pinus albicaulis. Next base: position 778,592,370 of record CM076570.1, read on the forward strand.
CAACAAAGGGATCAAGATGTGCATGAGCTGACGAATCTATTCCATACCCTGCGCACAAAGTTGGGTATCAGAGATTCAGAGAAAAATTTGGTGCTAAAGTATCAAAGTTGTCTGCACATATACGTTCAAGAGGAAACGGATTTCCTCGACATCTCCTCACTTGGTACGACATACTTATGCTGCCAAGATTGAGCAGAAATTCAAACAGAAGAAGAGAGACTTTGGATCTGCGAATCAAAAGCAAGGGAAAGGGGCCCCCAAACCACAGAACAAAGGAAAAATCCAAGGCATGGCGGCCCAAGAAAACCTACCAAATCCACAAGCAAAGAACAACACCGTGAAGCCAAAGAAGGACACAAGAAAGTGGTGTGAGTTCCATAAGAGCTCCACTCACAACACAAGTGAGTTTCGGGCCAAGCAATTGCTGGTGGCTGAGATTAGGGCTTCTGAATTAGATGCATGCTCCGACTCTGAATCAGAACCTGATAAGGGGAATGACAAAGGGAAACAGATTATTGATGCGGATCCTAACACCACTGTTGCCATTGCGAAGATCCATAGGGAGGAACCAGAAGATCTAGAGGAGAAGGAGTGTCTCTTCCAATCCCAGATGTGGGTAAAGGGTTCCCCGCTACAATTCATTGTCGACGATGGGAGCCAAAATAACCTCATTTCAGCGGACGTTGTGAAGTGGTTGGGTTTGTCGACCATAGCACACCCACAACCATACACCATCGGGTGGCTTCACCAAGGACGAGATCTCTGTGTCATCCAGCAGTGCCGCCTTCCCTGTAGCATCAAGCCCTTCACGGATGAGGTATTATGTGATTGCTCCTCTTGATTTTTCGGATGTATTATTAGGCCAACCATACTTGTGGAAGCGACATGTTGTGTATGAGTCTCAGCCTCACACAATTATTGCTATTTTGGGAAATAAGCTGTACAGGATACCAAAGGTACCACCGCCTATCGCTGTCTCTTTGGTTACTGCAAAACAATGCAGTAAGCTCATTTCCCAAACCAAGAAATTTTTTTTCCTGATAATCCACCCCCAAGGCAAGAAGAATATTGTAGCCACAACCTCCAGATAAGGCTCCTTTCCACGACAACAACAAATGGACAAGGTTGTGGAGGAGTACGGGGAAATCTTCACCTCACCCACAGGGGTTCCTTTGCACTGTCAGGTCAAGCACCCCATTGATTTGACCCCAGGTCTGCCACTACCCAATGGACCGATCTATCGATGCTCTGTTCCGAAGAACGATGAAATCAAGAGGTAGATTTAGGAGTTGTTGCAGAAAGGTCACATCCGGCCAAGTTCATCACCCTGTGGGAGCCCGATCGTGTTGGTACAAAAGAAGGATGGGACTTAGAGACTATGTATTGACTATCGGGCGTTGAACAAGATCACTGTCCGGAATAGGTACTCGATCCCACAGATTGATGACCTTCTGGACCAACTCAAAGGGGCGAAATATTTCAGCAAGATCGACTTGAAGTCTGGGTATCACCAGGTACCAATCAAACCCTTCGATGTGTGGAAGATGACCTTCAAAGCCATGGAAGGATTTTTCGAATAGCTGGTCATGCCTTTCGGGTTGACGAATGCTCCCACAACCTTCATGTGGTTGATGGACGACATCTTGCCGCCATTCACCAACTCATTTGTAGTGGTGTACTTGGATGACATTCTGATCTTCAACCAGACTTGGGAAGAGTACCTCCACCACATCCGAAAAGTCCTCTAAACACTGTGGCAACACAAGTTGTGTGCCAATTTGGAGAAGTGCACTTTTGGCATGACCCAGGTTTGATATTTGGGATACATTATTGATGAAAGGGGGGTGCATGTGGATCCAACCAAGATCCAAGTCATTCGAGATTGGCCAGCCCCAACCACTCTATCAGAGCTTCGCAGCTTTTGGGGTCTTTCTAATTTCTACCGTCGATTTGTGTTGGGATTCTCTCATATCACTTGGCCCTTGAGTCAAGTCACCAAGGGAGGAGCGAAAGAAAAATTCTTTTGGTCGGAATCTTAAGAGAAAGCATTCGTAGAATTGAAACATCACCTCTGTTCTGCCCCAGTGCTCACATTACCAGACTTGCAACAACCATTTGAGATCGAGACAGAAGCCTCTGACTATGCTATTGGGGCAGTTCTTACTCAACAGGGGTATCCATTGGAATACCACAGTGAGACATTGTCTGACACAGTTCACAAGTATCCCACTTATGACAAAGAAATGCATTCCATTGTGCAGGATTGTCTAAAACGGAAGCATTACATTCTGAGGAAGGAAAAAATCATCCACGCAGACCACTGACCCCTATAGTTCATACAAACACAAGGGAAGTTGTAGAACGATCGCCATCAGAAGTGGTCCACATATTTGCAAAAATTTCATTTGAACATCAAGTACAATAAGGGTAACACTAATAATGTTGCAGACTCCCTTGGTCGACCACTGATCGTGGCACTAACCACCATTCTCAACTCTTGTGGGCACGAGACTTCTAATTGGCCGCTTCTCTACAAGAGCGATCCAGAATTCAGCCACACATAAAAGGCACTCTTGGGGGGTACGCAAGTTGCAAAATTTCACCTCCAAGATGTACTGTTATGTCGCCTGGGACACCTTTTTGTTCCTTCAAGCGAGCATGCTATGATGATATGGGAAGCACACTACAGTTGATTCGCTAGGCATTTCGGGGTCGAGAAAATAGTGGCAGTACTGCAAAAGTATTTCTATTGGTCGAACCTTCGACAAGATGTCAGGAAGTACATAAGATCCTACACTGCTTGCGCCATTCCCAAACCGACCATCAAGAAGCAATGCCTCTATACTCCGCTACCTACCCCTAGTCGACCTTGGGAATCCATCTCCATGGATTACATGTCAGGCCTTCCTTCTACTAAGCATGGAAACAACTGTATTTTTGTGGTCGTCGACAGATTCTCGAAGATGGCCATTATGGCGGCCTGCAAGAAGAATATCACAGCAGAGGCCACTACTAAAATATTCTTTGAACAAGTGTGGGTGCACTTTGGGATCCCATAGTCTATCATATCAGATCAGGACAATAGGTTCCTCAGCACATTTTGGTCCAGCCTCTGGCTAATGATGGACACCAAGCTCACCAAGTCCACAACTTTCCATCCCCAAATGGATGGCCAGACAGAGGTCGTCAACAGGATCATTGTACACATTCTGTGCATGTACAATTCAAAGCATGCACGCACATGGGATGAGAGCCTCCCCTATGTACAACACAGTTATAATCGGTCTCTCCACAGCTCTACCTGCCACAATCCCTTTTAGGTGGGCTTGGGATTCCAGCCGTTATGTCCCATTGACGTAGCCATGCCATTTGCGGCTACCTAGGCCGATTCGGCTCATGTCCAATCTGAAGCTGACAAAGCAAAAATCTTCATCGAGCACAGTAAAAAAATTGGCCAACAGGTTCATGACATATTGGACAGAGCCAATGCTAAGTACAAGCAATGACATGATCAACATCAGGTGCCACACAACTTCCAGGTGGGCGACAAAGTGTGGCTACATTTGCAGAAGGTGCGCCTCACTGGACCCCACCGCAAGCTCCGCCTGCTCTGATATAGGCCGTACACCATCACCAAGGCTGTAGGGAAAAATTCCTTCGAGCTTAATATTCCACCATTCCTTGGTCTGCACCCAGTATTCAATGTGGACCGTCTTCATCCCAACTTCCCACCTCTTCTGGACACCTCTGACATTGCAGAACAACACACACCAATAGAGTTAAACCCAAAATGCATGGAACATGCCACCACAGATTGTATCATGGACATGCAAATCAAGAACACTCGCCAACAGAAGATCCAACTATATCAAGTTGTCAAAGCTGGCCAACTCCTGCACCAAGGAAAGTGGTTCACCAAGGACCAAGTTCAGCAGAAGTTTCCTCATCTCATGGAGGAACTCAACACAATGGGGACCATTGCTTCCTAAGGGGGGAGGAATGATCCAGGTGTATATTGGTGGCCACCTGCCTATTCCACTTGGGGTCCCACCATTTTCTCTTTCAGCTTTTCAGTTTCGGCACAACTTACAATTTTTAGCAGTTTTTCGGGTCCTGAACTTCCAGAGCCGCTTTGAGGCCCTAAACGACGTTTTGGGCATCGCGCCTCTGTCTAATATGATTTCATTCCGGAATCCATACTTGCGGTCAGCATTTTTAGTCCTTGGATAGATTTTTCTAATGATGTATCATGTGCGTCAAACGAAGATAGTATGCCAAAGTTACGACCTGGGAAGTTGAAACACCAATTTACCCAAACAGGGCCCATAGATTTGGCGCTTCATCTCCTAGGGTTGGGTTTTTGGATGTTTAGGGTTTTCCATTGTTTCTCTATAATAAATAAGCTCTTGAGCCTCATTGGAACATGGCTTAGAGGCCTGTAGCCGCCACATCTCTTTCGAGAGATAAGCTACCAGTGCCCTAGCTAGTTTATTTCCATTCTGTCTGTAAGCAATTTCCAGTTCTTTGATATTAATGAAATGAAGTGTTATTTCTGCTACATATTTGTATTTATGGTTATATGTGTATTATGTTGCGTTCCTACATAAATCCGGATCAAAGGGGCCGCAAACCACGGTTTGCGGACCATAGAGTAGCGCAGGCTAATAGTATAAATAGATGGATAGATCAAGTCTAAGAAGTCAATTTTTGGATAAGTATGAATGTGAATGTTAGATCTGGAAACTTGGTGATATTTTGTGCGGATTGTCTAGGTAAGAAGGTTCCTGTTGGCTGTGTGTGTGGAGACCTTAGTCCTGTTGTGTGCAGACCCCACTGGCTATGTGCGTGGGTTGTTGGAGTGTTTTGTATGAAGGATCTGAACTGATAAATAATAAAGTAATATTGTTGCGGATATCAGATTTCTATACGAATATGATGTTTATGTTATGAATGTGTCTGCATCTTATTTCCGATTTCTGTACTGTTTGCAATTATATCTCTTGTGCAGCTGTATTTGAGTTCATGTGAATGCTTATTGGATGGATCTGATGGTATAAGGCTATGATATGATGTGTTAAAGGTTATTACTTGATTTATGATTGTTGTGTTAACTTGCACAAGATATTCTGCATATTTGACCTAAATCTGTCTGAAAAAGCGTTTACTGGTTAGGGCTTTTGTTGCGAAGGTCTGTTTAAGGTTGTTTGGGATTAAGGCACCCACATCATTCAAACCTCTCTTAGGGTGTGGAAACCTGGTTCCAACACCCCCCCATACTGCTTCGGGTGAGACTTTGACTTGCACAAGAAGGTCACTACCAAAAGGGCCAGTAGTAAGAGGGTTTTGTTGGTTAACCTCAATTCCGAACCTTGGTCAGGACCTCTCAAGCCAACAACATTGGACATTCTTCTTTACATGCAAGAAACTCTTTTGGAGTATATTGGTGGATTGTATTGTTATTTGAGACATATTATTCTTAATTTTTACCTAACTAACCTTGATAAAGTTTTTGTGTCCAAGATACCCACATTAAGTTAAGGAGAAAGAATGTAGAGCTTCTCAAAGAAACTAATTCAACCAATCACCAGAAAGAAGAAAGGAAATGGTAAGGTGAATAACAATTGTAGTGAAAAAATTATGAGAAGCCTTATGTTCACATTGTGAAATGGAAGGACGTGATGATGCTAGGTGTTGGAAGCTTCATCTAGAACTAAAGCCAAAGATGTTAAAAAATAAGAAGGGTAATAAGATGGCCACTACTACAATCCAATAGGATCTAGGATCATATTCAAATGATGAGGCCAAGATCACAACCATAGGAATACAATGTATATCTTCTTTAGTTTTTTCTAGCTCTAGAATTCATTGTTTAAAAAAAATATATGCATGATGAAAAGAAACAAACTGAGTTATTTCATATTAGAGTCATCACAAAACACACAAATATTGATACAATATTTGATAGTGTTTTGCAAGCTAATCTCATTCGTAAATAAATTGTTAAGACATTGGGACTTGAAACTAAGTCTCATTTAAATTCATATCCTTTAGGATGGTTATGTGAAAATGCTAAGTTATAGGTGTCTAAATAATGCAAGCTAAGATATACAATTACCTTGAATTTCATAGGAGGTAGAGTGATATTGTAATGTTCCAAATATAAATTTAGCAACAAATTGCTTCAAAAATTTTAGCCATCAACTCCATAAACAATTTGCACAAATCAAACCACAAATTTCACAACAAAACAAAGAATGCTTTGATACATTGTAATGTTTCAAACTATAAAATACAGTAAATATAAAAACATGCGCGAAATTACAGCCAAGAAATTTCACATCCGCAGGCACAAATTTACACAAACATAGATAGATCAGAAAACCATAGAATAACAACAATAAAATTGAGCATTTTTATTGATTTGAAAGTTGGAATTGAATACAGTGGAGTGAATAGATAGAACATGGGCTTGCTACTACAAGCATGCAATACCCAGGTGAGAAGCTAAGTGAAATATCCAACTGGAATGGCTCAATCAATCTAAACGCATTGCCTAGAAATTGTTGTTGTTGTTGCTGTTGGAGGTAAAATGTGAAATGAACCCTCAAAACTACTCCAAAATTTCTAATAAATTAGAGAGAGACTCCTCACACCTCAACCAATAAAACCCAAAAATATTTTGAGATAATTCTAGCTAACCTAGAATGCCCAAAATAGTGTGAAAATCTCAGCTAAACCAACAATTTACTCTGCTATAAGAATGAGGATTTAAAGCTTGAATATCACCCGGAAAATTTGAAATTTTAACTGGTGTCTCCTCTCACCAAAGCCACAAAAACCCATAAAAAACTCAAGTTGAATCCACCAATCACTGAAACCCCAAAATTAGCATGTAACCCTTCATAGTCTGCCAATGAGCTACAAAAATCGAGGTTTTGCAATAATGCACAATTTCCCCAAATGGAAACTCCTCCAAATCCCAACAAAATTTCTTCCTCAAACTTCTGATCAAAATCAGCTCCAATACACGACAAAACACTACTGCTTAACCCCTGAAAAATAGTCGAAGCTCCAACCCACAATAGATGATCCTCAAATGAGCAACTCGAATTGCCTCTGTGCCCAAGGAGTGGAAAATTGAGTGAATAAATGCAATAAAGCTCCGTGGAAATCCTGAATTGGATTCCCCAAGTTACCTCATTAGGGAGACACACAAAGTTCTCCAAAATGCGGGTGGAATTCCGCTTGGCAATTCCTTGTGCAAAACAACATTGTTTGACTTGGCTAAGCAACTCAAGAAAACTCTCCAATTTTGAAATGAATGCCAAAATATAATGATTAAAATTAAGCTCCAGCCTTGCTTTTATTGTTGCTTTCCCTTCCTCATACCATGGTTCAATTTCTCTCACACTATGCTTTGAAACCATGGTTTGATTTCCCTTTTTGGTAACCTCCACAACTTATGTTCGCTTTATTTTTTCTTCTTTTCCTAAGTCTCAACCATTGCATTTTATTCGAAATTTATTTAATGCCTCCACTGTAATGACCCTGGTTAAAATCCATGTAATAAAGTTAATAAAGGAAAAATATATGACAAAGGTCATGTGGCACATATTCCAAGCTAAATGTTGGGAAAAACATCCTAGTGGGTGTTCATTTGGTTCATTATGGCAAAGGGAAAATTGGCAAAGGCAACGGAAAAGGTTTTGAAAAGGCAAAGAGGCATTTATTGACATTTTATTTAGGAAAATAAAGGAAATTGGGATAAAAGGAAGGTGAAAGGTCATAGGTTGCACGTGAGGAGGAAATTGAAGGAAAAATGAAGGAAAATGAAGAAAATAGAGGCCTCATTAATTAAAAAAGGCTTATGAGTATCAATTCACAACCTTTTGTCAGTTCATTCTTGGAGCTCTCTCTATTATCTCATACTCTTGCACACTTAGAGCATTCTTGGAGCACTCTAGCATTGGAGAAATGAAGGAAAAGTAAGGACAAGAAAGCAAAGGGAAACAAAGATCAAGCAAGGAAGATTTGGATCAAGAGATTACAACAAGATTACTTGCAGGTATCGAGTTGCATGTATGATTTACTTGCTAGTTTTAGCATGCATGGTACATGCATGTGTGTATTTTGGTCTCTTGTTGCCATTGGCATGGGTTTTTCTAGGTGTAAGAGTGGTTCCAACCTTGTCTTTCCATTTACGAATAGGCATGGTGTGATGGGGTTCTTTCATTTGGTTGAGCTGGATTGTTAGGTGGTTTTGGAACCAGGTAAGGTGGTCTTAGAAAATTCCAAAGGGCCTAAGAATCCCTTGACTGATAATGGCGGGATACATGAAAAAGCCTAAGGGTGGAGATGGGTGTAACACCCTCCTCCCACATCTACCCAAGTAACCGGCCAACCAGGGTAAAAATGTGATGAAGAGTTACTATGATATGCTTCAACCTCCTAGGTGACCTTTAAGGAAGTGGAATCGACGGAAGCACATCAAACAAACCTTCCACATTAGCAGCAAAAATCCCAGGATCCATCCCAACCACTTAGGTATATAGCCCATGGGTCCTACTGAGCTTTAATACCATTAAAACCCCAAATGCTCCCTTGGTATGGGAAAGGGTGCATCTGGGAGGCTCTGGACGCTCCCACAGCATGGGAATCCATGCATCTAGGGACTTTTTCCCTTAGACCTGTGACAATGTCCCCCATATTTGAGCCACCTTTTCAAGCCCAGAGCCCAGGCCACTGCCCAGAACACCATGACATTTTCAGAAATGAAATATAACAATGGAATAACTATGCAAAATTCAAACACTTGAATAAGGACTTGACTGGACCCCTTCTAGCCATGAAATGAATTTTGTCAAACAAGTCACAAATATGTAATCTACATGTTTAAATAACATATTTAAGCATAGGGGTCTCATACTTATCTGAGGATCGCTAAGAAGCATTTTTGCCTCATCACATTAACTGCATTATCATATAATTGGGGATAGATACATTGTTCATTCATTTAAAAATCAAAACATGATGAGAGTCATACATCATTACCATCATAAAACACATTCATAACCAGCATATAAACAACATAAATGGCGAGCACATTACAACCATATAAGCCAAATAATAACAAGCATATTTACCCATCAATACAAGAGGAAAATAGGTCTTATTTCCATAAGAAAAATGCAACCAAGTCTAGGACTTCCATGTTCCACCCGACCATAGACATGGCTGAGCCTAATCTCTCTTCAGCCAGTCACCCTTGTGCCATATTCCAAGCATGAATGTGGGATCTCATATAACATATCCATCAAAACCAAACTAGGGCTTTCAAAGGCCAAAGCACCTCAACCCTCGACCAGTGATTCCACCTCACAATCGTACATCACAAACATCACCAGATTGTTCTCCACCCAAGCTGTCCAGGGCTCCAAATCATTTGTTCCAACAAAGGCTCTAGGAATAGTAACTCAACCCACAAATGCTTCCGAGCTCCAGAGTGTTTGTCCAACCAAGGTTCCAAGACTAGTAACTCAACACACCAATGGCTCCAGAGTGTTTGTCCAACCGAGGCTCCAAGACTAGTAACTCAACCCAAGTTGTTACTGGGCTCCAAAGCATTTGTCCAACCAAGGCTCCAAGAACTAATAACTCAACCCACAGCTAAAGGAACATGAGAACCAACAATAAAAAATGACAATGAAATGAACCCACAACACCATGGATATCCATGAAATGGAAAGGCTAGGAAAATCCATTGTCAATCCAATAAATCCTCCATGCGAATGACAGGTCATGACCAAGAAACCACATGCATAAGACATGCATGCCAAAACTAGTGAGGAAAACATACATGTAACTCAGTACATGCAACCAAAACCCACTGTAGCTGTTGATCTCGATGTCCTCTTGCACTTTCCTGCTCTTCCTTTTCTTTATTTCTTTAAAATTCCAAGTATGCCACACTCTCCAAGAGTGCTCCAAGAAACTCTAAGTGTCCAAGAGTATGAGAGAGAGAGAGAATAAAATGAGAGCTCCAAAACTGAACTGATAAAAGGTTTGAGCAAAAAGCTTGCCAACTGATCCTTAGAAGCATTTTTATCAATGAGGCCTCTAATTTCTTCATTTTGCATTATTTTCCTTCATTTTCCTCCTCACATGCAACTTGTGACCTTTCACCTTCCTTTTCTCCTAATTTCCATTATTTCCATAAATGAGATGCCAATTAATGCCTCATGCCTTTCCAAAGCCTTTGCCATTTACTTTGTCAATTTCCTTAGCCATAATAAACCAAAATGAACACCCACTAGGATGTTTTTCCCACCATTCATCTTGGAATACATGTTCCATGACCTTGGTCTTATATTTTTTACTTGAATTTTTAATGAGGGTTGTTACAAGGGGAAAATTACTCAAGGTATTGGTGAATAAATTCGGAGGCATCCATGCTTGTTTATGGCCTAGTGATCCCTTGTCTGGTTTTTGCGAGATTGTGGTAAATACTGGTAGTGTATGTTTATTGTATGGTCTAGGAATCCCTTGACCGGTAATGGTGAGATTCCGGTAAATCTTGGTTGTATAGATGAGGGTTTTGGGCCTAGAAATCCCTTGAACGGTAATGGTAGGATATGTGGTAAAGCTTGAGGAAGCCTTGGTTGTTGTGAGTCCCATATTCATGCTTGGAATATGAAACGAGGGTGATTGGCTAAAAAAAAAACTTGGTTCAACCCAATCTATGGTCGGGTGGTACGTGGAAGTCCCCGACTTGGTTGGATTTTGTATATGTTAATACGAGTTCTTTTCCTCTTGTATTTTATGAGTAAATGTACTTGTTATTATGTGGCTTTAATGGTTGTTCTGTTATTTTTATTATTATGGTTATATGTTGGTTATATGTAACAACCCTCATGAAAATTCCATGTAATAAAAGTTAATAAAGGAAAAATCAGGGTCATGGGATAGAAATTCCAAGCTGAATGTTGGGAAAAACATCCTAGTGCGGGTGTTCATATGGTTTATTATGGCTATGGAAATTGGCAGAGGAAATGGATAAGGCTTTAGAAAGGAAAAGTGGCATTTGTTCACATTTATTTATGAAAATAATGGAAAATAGGAGAAAAGAGAGGTGAAAGATCACAAGTTGCATGTGAGGAGGAAAATGCAGGAAAACAATGGAAAATCAAGAAAATAGAGGCCTCATTAATAAAAAGGCTTTGGAGGATTAGTTTATGGCTTTTTATGAGTGCAACTTTGGAGTTCTCATTATTCTCTCTCTCTCTCTCTCTGTCTCTCATAGTCTTGGATACTTATAGTTATTTGAGCACTCGTGGGGAGTGTGGCATACTTGGAGATTTGGAGCAAGAAGGAAAAGGAAGAGTAGGAAAGCGCAAGTGGACATCGAGATCAACAACTACATCAGATTACGTTTGCAGGTACCTAGTTGCATGTATGTTTTCCTCACTAGTTTTGGCATGCATGGCATGTGCATGTGGTTTCTTGGTCATGATCTGTCTTGGCATGGAGGATTTCCTAGATTGACAGTGGATTTTCCTAGCCTTGCCATTTCCTCGATAGCTATGGTGTTGTGGGTTCATTTCATTGCTTGTTTTTCGTTGGTTCTCATGTGCTTTTGGTTGTGGGTTGAGTTATTAGTTCCTAGAAGCCTTGATTGAATAAATGGTCTGGAAGCCCTGTAACATCTTGGGTTGAGTTACTAGTCCTGGAAGCCCTGTTGGAAAAACACTCTGGAAGCCCTTGATGGGTTGAGTCACTAGTCCTGGAATCCTTGGTCGGACAAACACTCTAGAAGCACGATGATAGTTGTGGGTTGAGTTATTAGTTATGGAATCCTTGGTTGGAACAAACACTCTGGAGCCCTAAATAGATTGGGTAGAGACCAGTGTGGTGATGGTTGTGATGTTCGACCGTGAGGTGGAATCACTGGTTGAGGGTTGAGGTGGTTTGGCCTCTAGAAGCCCTAGTTTTATTTTGATTGATGAATTTTATGAGATCCCACATTCATGCTTGGAATATGGCAAAAGGGTGACTAGCTGAAGAGATATTTGGCTCAACCATGTCTATGGTCAGGTGGAACGTGGAAGTCCCAGAATTGGTTGCATTCTGTTTATGAAAATAAGAGCTCTTTTCCTCTTATATTGATGGGTAAATATGTTTGTGATTATGTGGCTTATATGGCTGTTATGTGCTTGTCATTTCTGTTGTTTATATTATGGTTATGAATGTGTTTTATGATGGTGATGATGTATGGCTCTCATCATGTTTTGATTTTTAAATGAATGAAAAATGTATCTATGCCCAATTACATGGCAATGAATTTAATGTGATGAGGCAGCAATGCTTCTTAGAAATTATCAGATAAGTATGATAACCCTATGCTCAAATTTGTTATTTAAACCTGTAGATTACATATTTGTGACATGTTTGACGAAATATCTTTCATGGTTAGTAGGGGTACAGTCAAGTCCTTGTTCAAGTGTTTTCTTTTGCATCATTAATTCACTGTTATATTTCATCTCTGAAGGTGTCATGGTGTTCTGGGTAGTGACCTGGGCTCTGGGCCTGAAAAAGTAGCTCAAATACCAGGGACACTAGCACAGTTATGAGGAAAAAATTTACTAGATGCATGCATGCCATGATGTGGGAGCGTCCAGAGCCTCCCAAATGCACCCTTGCCCATATCAAGGGAGCGTTCGAGGTTTAATCATCTAAAAGCTCAGTGGGACCCAGGGGATGGATACCTGAGTGGTTGGAATGGCTCCTGGGAGTTTTTTTGATGATGTGGAAGGTATGTTTGATGTGTTTCCGTCGATTCCAGTTCCTTAAGGTCACCTAGGAGGTTGAATCTGATTATAGTGGCCTCTTGTTGCATGTTTACCTCGGTTGTCTGGTTACTTGGGTAGATGTGGGATGAGGGTGTTACATTATAAGCATGGTTTCATGACATATTATAGATATGACTCTTATCATGTTTTGATGGGTAAATGAATGGTTATTGAATGCATGACCTAATAGATGTTATTGCAGCTATTATGATAGCGAATTAGACCTTATTTATGATTTTTAGATAAGTATTAGATCCCTATGTTTAAATATGCATTCATGACCTATAGATTAATGTTCTCAATGTGTTTGACAAATTTTTTGTCATGTTTAGTGTTGTCAAGATAAATCTCCTCTATGGACAGAGGCGATCTCTCTAGCCCTAGAGTGGGTCTAGCAACACGAGATTCTTTCTAATGTAAAGCTCTCTTAACCAACATTTACAATGCGACAAGAAAAGAGACAAAAGTACCTTTTTCCCAACGCTACGCTTGAGTTTGTTGATGATGACCTTGATCCACGATCCTTTTAGGCCCGCTCCCTACTACTGATGGCACACGAATACCTGTGGATGATCAAGATGCGACAAAAAAAATAATACAATACATAATAATCGTAAACATTAGCTATCTAGCAGATTAAGGCATACCGAAATATTTGCATAAACATTTAGAGAAATATAGAAAGCGAACATCATATGTTATTATTGATAAATATAAAAGGAGAGCTTACAACCCAAGCCTTGATGTTGGAGCCCTAATTTGGTGAAAATTGGCATCCTTCACTGAAGATCTAAAGAATTCCTTCTCCTGAACACGTAGGCATTATCAAAATGCTAGGATTCAAGGGAACGAGAGTTTAGATGAGTCCGACAATGACCAACCAAGCTCTAAAATTGTGGGAATAAGGGATATGGATTTATAGGAAGGGAGAAGAGGTTGGGAGCCCATGAAAGGAGGAGGAAGGCCCAATTTCTAAGGGATGAAACCCCATGGATGCGATCAAAGTTCTAAAATTAGAGAGCTCGACCTTATCACCACTGTTTAACAACCAAATCGTCGCCCTGGAGCTTCTAGAGGTTGAAGCTTCTCCTCCATTTGAGGAAACATTGCCAAAAATGGATCAACGTGGTTTTCCAAGAAATAGGGGCACTGGCAAGGCTAAGCTAGAACTGTGGATATGGCATCAACGCAAGCATGGCATCAAGAAAGGCGCTGACCCAGGAAACTAGGAATTTGACCAAGTTTCTTTAGTAATCTTCCAAGGCAGTTTTCTTTGGATCTTCAAGGGATGTATTAACATATTTCTTGATGGTGGAAACATTGCACATGATCTGTCACGGGGCATTTCGGGATCGGGGATGGGAAAATGAGCATGGTGAAAAATTACTGTGTAATAGATTCCCCCTAAAGCATGAAGACAAAATAGGGAGTGATGACTGAAATGCTTTATGAACCAAGGCAAAGAATGAAAAACACCTTTAGAGAACCTGTCAATTCAAACATATGACAATATATGACATCTCTAGTATAAATATGCCTAACCACATAATCTTGCACTAGTAATCAAATAACACACATGAACCCACAACATGGTTGCAACCATCCATCTAAAGAGATCATAGAAATGGATCTGCGCTATGGATGCAACCATCCGTATATATAGATCATGTATACAATCATGAATACTCAATAACTCCCCGTATCATGGATCATAAATAAGATGTGACCTAGGGTCTTCACCATGATCTCAATCAACCCAATGTACGAATCTAGCCATGCGAATAAATGTATTGGTGTCGAACATGGTAGAAACCACTTGATTACTGGTCAATGATGAAAACCGTTAACATGAATGAGAGAGACCACCAATAATGACAATGGATCTCAAGGTACAAAAACACATTCTACAAGTGTGAATGACTGTGTTGAAGTTGAACACTGGTAGAATCATTCAATTGAAGGCCAATGATGTGAACCTGTCGT